>CM063287.1:33287358-33519858 GCA_032173965.1 Sitta carolinensis
CCTCTTCCTCTCTCTGCAGCTGGAGAGAGATATTATTTATATTTATATATTTTTTTATTGTTTTATATATTTTTATTTATATTATATATTATTTTTGGTTTATGTACTTTTATTTATATATTTTTAATTATATATATATTTATATTTATATATTTTTATTTATATATTTTATTTATATATTTTTAGTTATATATTTTTATTTATATATTTTTATTTATTTTTAATTTTATAGTTATTTTATGTATTTTTAATTTTATATATTTTGTCGAGATATATTATTTTTATTTTTATGTATTTTTATTTATGTATTTTTATTTATGTATTTTTATTTATATATTTTTATTTATATATTTTTATTTATATATTTTTATTTTTATAGTTATTTTTATGTATTTTTAATTTTATATATATTTTATTGATACATATTTTAATTTTATATTTATATTTATATTTATATATATTTATATTTTTATATATATTTTACATGTTTATATTTATTTACATTTACATTTACATTTACATTTACATTTATATTTACATTTTTATTTATATTTACATTTACATTTATATTTACATTTACATTTACATTTATAATTTTATTTTTATTTTTATTTTTATTTTTATTTTTATTTTTATTTACATTTACATTTATATTTATATTTATATTTATATTTATATTTATATTTATATTTATATTTACATTTACATTTATACTTACATTTACATTTACATTTACATTTATATTTTTGGGGGGTTTTTTTGGGTGGAAAAATGAGTGAGAAGCTCTCAGTGCCTGCCAAGGCTGAGAGCTCTGGGGTAATCCTCCCTGGAGCATCACTTCTGCCAGACTCGGAGCTGTGGGAGCAAATTATCCTCATTTTCCCCTCTTGATGGGAAGAGATTGACTCGCAGCTCACAAAATCAGAGCTCCCAGGGCATGGCTTTGCAGCTGCCAGGACCAGCAAATCAGTTCAGCTCTTGCATCTCCTGAGGCTTCCAGTTCAGAAATCTTCCTGAGACATCCCATTTTTCTGCCCTTTGCCCATTTTTCCCTCAATTAGCTGTTGCCAGAGGAAAAAGCCCTGTGGTGTCACAGGGGCGACCTCTCACCTCTCCTTTTCCCGTCACCCTGCTCCAAATCAGCTGTGGCCTCCCAGGATGTGATTTCCTTGCTTTTAGGCTTTAAAAGAGCCTGGCCATCTCTCAGGGCGTGATCTTGGTCCTTTCAAACGCCTGGAAATAGTTCTCCAGTGCCTGAAAATGTAAAATAATTAAAATTATTCTGCCTGGGAGATCAAAACCTGGTTGGTTTTTTTTTTTCCCAGGGGGACCTGCTGCCTCAGCTTTGTGCACGTCTTGCAAACACAGAATTTCTGTTCTTCCTTGCCCTGCACACTTGAAGAGGTGGGGATGGGATTTGGATTTCATTTCCTGCAAACAACATCTCCAGAGCAGCTTTAGGGGAGAGGGAAATGAGCTGAGCCTCAGCTTCCCAGGCTGGGCTTTCCCCTGGAAGCTGGTGTGGGATTCTGCTGACAGAGCACTTGGAGGGAAGAGGGAAAATCGCAGGAAAAAAGAGAATTCCAGTGCCTTCCCCTCCCATCCTCCCTCAGTCTTTGCAAGTAGGGTGTGATGAGACTGAGGGCTGTCCGTGGAATATTTTATTTTACTGTGCCAGGAGTTGATTTTCCCTGATATTTCCTGGGACACAAGTACGTGGCCAGGTCCTCTGGTGAATAAAAGAGGGGATTTCACTTTGGTGCAGCCTGAACATTTATTTTCCAGTCACAGGAGGAAAAATTTGGTGTTACAGCCTGGCCAGAGCCTGTCAGGTTATTCCATGGGGTGGGGTGAGCTTTTATCACATGTTAAAGCAAAATATTCAGCAGTCAGGTTTTCCATCCGCAGTGTGGGACTGCACAATCTCAATTTATCCTATAAAAAGCTGTCCCCTTGATTTTTTGGGCTGATCTATCCTCCAGGACCAGTCTTGACAGGCAGCAGAGTTCAGCTGGTCTGAAAAAATGGATCCTGTGGGGCAGCAGCTCTTGGGCATCTCTGCATCAGCTGGAATGGAGGTAAATAAAGGAAAGAAAAATGATACTGAATTGTAGGTCTTGCTCATCTACTTAGGTTGAAGGGCTAAAAATTAATGAAAATTATCTTGATAAGCTGTCTGTTGATTGATTTGGAATAAGCACTCCAGGAGTATTAAATAAAAATTAAAAATATTAGGGGAGGACTGTACGACAGCAAGATATGAATTATTTGGGGGAAATGTCATTTGGGGATCTCCTTCCTTAGTCTCCTGGGCCTGTATTTTTTTACTCTAAAATGTGCCTGTGTGTGATTTGTTTCTGTGAAATTGGGGCTGTGGTTTGGGCTTAAAAGCATGGGGGTGTATTTGTGTTTTGGAGATTGTGATCCAGGTGTAACAGGGGAAAAATCCCCAAGATCCCTGGAGCAAGGAACACAAAGAGCAGGGAAGACACTTGAAATAGAATTTAAAGTGTCCTTCAAGAAACATAGAAAGAGACTTGCTTTGAAAGTTTCCTTGTTTTAGAGAAATTAATTGTTGCAATGTGAGAAGGATTAGTCAAAACGTGAGTTGGAAAGGTAAAACCATGGGAAAAAGTGAAAATATTGGGGGGGTTGTGTTTGTAAATGATGCTGGTGGAGATTCTGGTGATGCTGTTTCAAACCTGCTTCCTCTGGAAGGGTCGTTCAGAGAAGTCAGGTTGGCTGCTTTAGTTTCATATCCTCTGGGGCTGAAAGTGTTGTTTAAGGAATTTCAGAGCCTTTCTGTGTGGTTTTGGCTGGGAGGACCTTAAAGCTCACCCAGTTCCATCTCCAGCCATGGGCAGGGACGTGTTCCACTACCCCAGCTTGCTCCAGGACCCTTCCAGGGGTGGGACAGCTTCTCTGGCAGCCTGTGCCAGGGCTGCCCACCCTCCCAGGGCAGGAGTTCTTTTCTGTATAACAGTATTGTCTGTGAAATATTCCCTGGAGAAAGGCTGGGAGCAGCCAAGCACGGGCTGTGTTTGTGTCTGGGGACAGCTGAGTGTCCTGGAGTCCCCTGGCAGGGGCCAGAATGGGACAGGGTGGGCAGAGCCATCCCCTGGCAGGACACAGAGCCGTGGCCAGAGTCCCCTGGCAGGGGACAGAATGGGACAGAAAGGACAGAGCCGTGCCCAGAGTCCCTTGGCAGGGACAGAGCCATGCCCAGAATCCCTTGGAAAGGGACAGAGCTGTGCCCAGAGTCCCTTGGCAGGGACAGAGCCATGCCCAGAATCCCTGGCATTCCTTAGCAGGCACAGAGCCATGCCCAGAGTCCCTTAGCAGGGCACAGAGCCATGCCCAAAGTCCCCTGGAATCCCTTGGGAGGCACAGAGCCATGCCCAGTGACCCTGGCATCCCTGGCAGGCACAGAGCCATGCCCAGTGACCCTGGCACCCCTAGGACAGGGCACAGAGCCATGCCCAGTGACCCTGGATCCCGAGGGCACAGAGCCATTCCAGTGACCCTGGCAGGGCACAGAGCCATGCCCAGTGACCCTGGCATCCCCTGGCAGGGCACAGAGCCATGTCCAGTGACCCTGGCAGGGCACAGAGCCATGCCCAGTGACCTGGCATCCCTGGCAGGGCACAGAGCCATGCCCAGTGACCCTGGCAGGGCACAGAGCCATGCCCAGTGACCCTGGCATCCCTGGCAGGGCACAGAGCCATGCCCAGTGACCCTGGCATCCCTGGCAGGGCACAGCCATGCCCAGTGACCCTGGCATCCCTGGCAGGGCACAGAGCCATGCCCAGTGACCCTGGCATCCCTTGGCACAGAGCCATGCCCAGGTGACACCTGGCAGGGCACAGAGCCATGCCCAGTGACCCTGGCACCCCTGGAGGCAGTCAGAGCCCATGGCATACCCTGGCAGGGCACAGAGCCATGCCCAGTGACCCTGGCATCCTGGCAGGGCAGAGCCATGCCCAGTGACCCTGGCACGGGCACAGAGCCATGCCCAGTGACCCTGGATCCTGGAGGGCACAGAGCCATGCCCAGTGACCCTGGCATCCCTGGCAGGGCACAGAGCCATGCCCATGACTGATCCCTGGCAGGGCACAGAGCCATGCCCAGTGACCCTGGCATCCCCTGGCAGGGTCAGAGCCATGCCCAGTGACCCTGGCAGGGCACAGAGCCATGCCCAGTGACCCTGGCATCCCCTGGCAGGGTCAGAGCCATGCCCAGTGACCCTGGCATCCCCTGGCAGGGCACAGAGCCATGCCCAGTGACCCTGGCAACCCCTGGCAGGGTCAGAGCCATGCCCAGTGACCCTGGCATCCCCTGGAAGGGCACAGAGCCATGCCCAGTGACCCTGGCAGGGCACAGAGCCATGCCCAGTGACCCTGGCATCCCCTGGCAGGGTCAGAGCCATGCCCAGTGACCCTGGCATCCCTTGGCAGGGCACAGAGCCATGCCCAGTGACCCTGGCATCCCTTGGCAGGGTCAGAGCCATGCCCAGTGACCCTGGCAGGGCACAGAGCCATTCCCAGTGACCCTGGCAGGGCACAGAGCCATGCCCAGTGACCCTGGCATCCCTTGGCAGGGTCAGAGCCATGCCCAGTGACCCTGGCAGGGCACAGAGCCATGCCCAGTGACCCTGGCATCCCTTGGCAGGGTCAGAGCCATGCCCAGTGACCCTGGCATCCCTTGGCAGGGTCAGAGCCATGCCCAGTGACCCTGGCATCCCTTGGCAGGGTCAGAGCCATGCCCAGTGACCCTGGCATCCCTTGGCAGGGCACAGAGCCATGCCCAGTGACCCTGGCATCCCCTGGAAGGGCACAGAGCCATGCCCAGTGACCCTGGCAGGGCACAGAGCCATGCCCAGTGACCCTGGCAGGGCACAGAGCCATGCCCAGGGTCCCCGTGGTGCCTCTCCTGGTGCTCCTGCTGTGGTGTGAAATGTGCTTTTCACCTGGCACCCCCTGTCCTCCTGCTGGCGTGTTGTCCTCGAGGTGTGAGGTGACATGAGTGCCCCAAATGCCACCTCAGGCTCTGAGTGGCCCCAGCCTTGTCGGTGGCCCCGGGGCCACCAGCAGGTCCCAGTGAGCACAAGCCCTGCCAGCTCCCTGTGAGCAGAGGAGGCTGCAGTAAACACTGGCCGAGATAAAAGGCTCGGTTTTAATTGAAAACAAGAAATCCACTCCGAGAAAACAAGTGGTTTTCCAGCAGGAGGAGCCTTGCCAGGGCAGGATTTCAGGGAATGCTCCTGGTGCTGGGCACGGGAGGAGCCAGGGCAGGGCTTGTGGCTCTGCCCTGCCTCAGCTGCTGGTTTATTTAAGAAAATAAAACCTGCACATTTGGGACTCCGTGTCCTGCACAAATGCTGCATTTCTCTTTTATTTTTAAGCCACTTCTTATTTCCAAAATAGAAATATAATTCTCTTTGATCTTAGGTCCAGGATGCAGCTCAGTCCAAAGAATTATTCCCATGGTAACAAGCCACACTTCACCAAGGGGTATTTTCCACCCAAAAATATTTTTGGATGGAATTTCAGTATCTCTGATGGTCAAATCCACAGCTTTATGAGTTTTGCTCAGCCCAAGTGGGACCATCCTCTGTGTTTTATGGTGCCTTTGAGGCGGCTGTCAAGGGCTGCTGGGAAAACACTCTGCTTTTTCTGATCCCCATCCTCAAAACAAACCCCAACCCTTTATGCAAAAATCCAACTTGCAAAGCAAGGAGGAGAAATCAATAATTATAGCAATCCCTTGCAAGTCCAAAATTAGGTTTCTGTGAGCTGTAAATAGCCCGAGCAGCACTCAAAACTCACTTGTGCTAAATATTTCCCAAGAGGATGTTTCTGTGTTATTGCTGTGATTATTGTGCTGGCATTCACATGGAGTTTTCGTCTGTGCCTTAGTAAATACGTTCAAAAGGAGCAATTCTTTTTAATGCCACCTCTTGAAAAGAGTTTTCAAGGATTTGAATGGGAGCTGGCTGGGGATGCTCAGTGCTTTAAGATCCACGGACAGTCGACACCACAATGCCATCAGGAAATCCAGTGATGACTTTGAAACACATTAAATAGCCAAATATCAGTTTATTCTGCAGGAAGCGTGACAGCAAATGCATGCTGATGCTGACACCAGCTGTCATTGGAAAGCAAATATTCTCGGGTTGTTTATTTGGAGGCAGCAGCAGCGATGACAGCAGCCGATAGGAAAATCAATAGCTGGATTTTCCATCAGCCACTGCCTCTTGCCAAACGGAGTGATACTGCCTCAAATTAGCATCTGTTTGCACACTTCTCTGCTAATTAGTGCTGTCAGCGTCTGAACAAAAGGGAAAGTTGATTGTGAGGGTGGGCAGGGGCTGGCACAGGGTGCCCAGAGCAGCTGGGGCTGCCCCTGCATCCCTGGCAGTGCCCAAAGCCAGGCTGGACACTGGGGCTGGAGCAGCCTGGCGTCACAGAATCACAGGATAACCGGGTTGGAAGAGACCTCCAGGATCCTCGAGTCAACCCCACGCCCTAACACCTCCACCAGACCTGGCACCAAGTGCCACCAAGCAGTGGGAGGTGTCCCTGCCCATGGCAGGGGTGGATCTGCATGGGCTTTGAGGTCCTCTCCAAATATTCCATGACTCTGTGATGGGGTTAGGAGCAGAGGGGATAAAAGCAAATGCAGCAGTGAGGTGTGCTGGTCCATCCCTGTGTGCTCCCATGGGTATCCTCAGGGTCATCCCTGCTGCTTCGGGCTTGAAACCTCATCTCTTGATTTATTTCTCTGCTGATTTTCCCAGGTGCCATCAATCCATTTCCTCTTCCTCCCCTCTGATTGATGCTTCGACCTTTATTTCATTGCTTTAACTGTAATGCTTAAAATTATCTGATCAAACTCTACATTACCTTTTTTATTTTTTTTTGGTTTTTTTTTTCAGTCCAGCCCTCCCCAGCCTGTTCCTTGTCTCCTCCAAGGAGAGGAGAGGAGGTCACCTACAAGGACTTTGTTCAGCACAAGCAGTGCAGCCTTCTGACCCCACCTGCTAATCCTGCTGCAGGGAATTCTTGTACAGGTTGGAATTTCTCTTCCAGCTTGAGTTGAAAACTGATTTTTAACCTCTGCTACAACGTGGTGTAAGGCCCCAGAGAATACCAGAGGTGCCTTGTTGCCTGTGCTGGACATTTCCTCCAAGGAATCCTCCTGATTTTCCTGAAATGCACACAATTACGGCTGTATCCCAAAACCTCCATCTGCTCCCATCCGCTGCAAGTTTCCTTCTCCCTTCCTCCCTGTGCTGGAAGTGCGCTTTTCTCTTTTCTGAAGTTCATTTTTCTCTTTTCTTTCAGCCGTGTAATCCCTCCAAACCCTGAAGCAGACGAGGCAGTGATTCACTGCCCGAGGGGTCAGGCAGAAAGAGGGGCTGTGCAAAAGCAGGAATTGCCATTATTTGTGGAAAAGCATCGTCTCTTGAAGTTAATTGAGGTGTAGATGAACTCGGCTGCACTCATTAGTGTCAGTGAAACTGAATATGCAATTTGCTAATTGCAGCGAGGGCACACAACTCTCAGATCCAGACTACTTGGGGTATTTTTAGCTGTTCCTTCAGTCATCAGCTTCCACTTTTGTCTGTTCCAGGCACCGGTGGGAAAACACAGCAGCCCTTTTCTCCAGCAGGGTCACGCTGTTCTGAGAAGGGTTTTTTCACTTCTTTTTTTTTAATTTTTTTTCCACATAAATGGAAAAAGCAGCGTTTTCGAGCTCTTTGGAGCTATTCTGGTGAATACTACTTCCCAAACTTCCAAAACTGTGATGTTTCTTTCTCTTAAGTGTCAGCTTTTTGAGGGTTACTGGCTAGGTGGGAAGGTCTGAGCTGAAACGAGAAACCATCACTCATGATATTGAATATATCATATATTTATATATTTATGTATTTACATATTTATATATTTATTTATTTATGAATATTAATAATATACATAAAATATATATTATATATCTATGAGTATTTATATATATATATATATATATATATATATAAAATATGAGCTGAATATTTTCCCTGGTGAATTCTCTTCATCTGAGCTGCAAAATGGGCAGCCTGGATGATTGGATGGTCTTTAAGGTCTTTTTCTGCCCAAACCATCCTGTGATTGGGCTGAAGCTTCTCCTTGGCTCTGCTCTACCACGGCTCATCCACAAATCTCTCCTGTTTTCAAGGAATTTTGCTGGTTTTGTCCAGCAAATTCCATTTTTCAGAATGGTCGGAGGTTGCTGTTCTGGTTGGGAGGCCCAGACTGAGAGATTAGAAATGAGAGGAGCAAGTGTCAGCCCGGGCTGCAATGGAGCAGGAAAATTAAGGAAAGCCACTCCTGTTTGCCAGGCTGCAGCAATAATTGAGTTTATTCAGCTGCAGACCAGCCAGGTTTGCTGCTGATGGGCAAATTTGGGAGGAAAATAAGGGGTGTCATGCCCAGGAATGTACCAGGGGTGGTGGGATGGTACAAACAGGGTCTGCAGGAAGCAGAACCTTTCATTTACATTTGCTCCGTGAGGTCAGAACAAACCCTGGCATTGCAAATCAAGGATTTTTTTTTTTTTTCAGGTGGTTTATTGATGTTGATAACCTTGCACAGCATTTGTCTCCTTCAGAAAAGCAGCTGTGATATCCATGTGATGCTCATTGATGTAAGCACGCACTCAAACCCCGTCTGTACCCAGTATCAGAATACTTATTAATTATTTATTATTATTTAATAATAACGATGCTACAAAATACTATTTTATATCCTAATTCTGGGGATATAATTTAAAAATATTTATTTAACATATGTGGTTATTTAATATTTATTACTACAAAGTAACCAGACTTTGCTGGCTGCTGCAGCAGCGCTTGAACATATGTTTGCTGTCAGCTTGGCTTGCAGAGGAAAACCTTCATATTCCAAACCAACCAGCTCTTGTGGGCTCTGAGTGTTCAGGAGGGGCTGCAGCAGCCCCGGGAGCTTTGCCTGCAGGCAGAATTCCTGTTTCCCTGCCTTGCCTTCAGCCTTTTCAGGATTTTCCCCATACCGTTTGTCTCACCCTGCGATTATCCGCTTAGGCGGTGAGTTTGTAATTCAGGATTCCTTATTAAATTTATAATTTATTTTGATGACTGCCGTGCCACCTGGCTGGTGTTTGATGCTCTCTGAGGTGCAGGGGTCACTTTTCTCAGCAGGAGCCAAGGGGGGATGATGGCAGAGCCCAGCCAGGCGTCTGCTGATGGCGCTGACAGTGCTGGTGTGCAGGATAACCCACAAACACACTTCGAGCCAGCTCCAGCAGAATTGACGTGACCTCTTTTCTTGTCACTGTGATCAGAGCAAGGCAAGGAGGCAGCTTTAGCTGGGAATTCGTGTTTTCAGTCTGCCCAGCCCCCTCGTGTCTGTGTTTGCAGGGTGCTGTGCTGAACAGGCTGAACAGGGGCAGGGGGTGCTGCAAAATGTCACTGTGATGTACAGGGGGGACACAGCAACACACACAGCAGGGTTCAGGCAGAGAAGAGGAAAAGAACTCCCCAGTTTATTGCTGCCCTCGTATCTCTCAGTTTCTGGACAGTGCCCAGAGATTGGACAGAACAGTTCCCACCTCTCCATCCCCACTGCTCACTGGAGAAGTCCATCAGGTGAGATCTTTTCACAAAGGAATGCAAACATGATCCTTGTTTATCTTACAATTCATGAGAACTGACTCCATTCTACCAAAACAAATCAGAAGGCTGATTTTCAGGGACAACATCAAAACACTTCATTAGGGATTTAGAATTGGCTTTAAAATGAAATCCTTAAGGTGGGAAAAGCCCTGCAAAATCAGCAAGCGTGGCTTTCAGCTGAATCCCAACCACATGGCAAAGTAGCACCTTATTATTATTATTATTATTATTACTATCATCATCAACATCACCACCATTATTATTATAATATCCTTTTACTTTTTTTTTTTTTATTATTTTATTTTTAGGATGGTTTTTTAAATTATTTTTTATTATTGCCTGATTGCAGCTCTGGCACATCCATGTTCCAAACTTTCTCAGCAACAAAACCAAAGGGCACTGGGTGTGTTCCTCTAATGGTCAGGTAAACATCCATGCAAACTTAGAGAAATAATTGGGATTAAGCCAAAAAATAGAAACCAAATGCTGCATTAATTCCATTTATAAAGCTATTAAGTGCAAGAATAAAAAATTCTGTTGCAGTCCTCAGTTTTGTGTACGGCCCCCATGAAAGGTGGGTATAAAATCCCAACACTTGGAGTCTTTCTGGGAAGTGTAAAGTTTTTGGGGTGTGTTTTACAGCACTGGAGGAAGTATCCATGCATCCCAGTGTTTCCTCCAGGTGAAATCCCTGCTTTTAATATTGGGCTCCTTGGCCAGTCCTCATGGTATCAGTTTTATTCCCTTATGCACCAATCTCTGAAATTGGTTTCAGTTTTGGTCTTTCTTTAATCAGGAAGTTTTTAAACTCTCTAAGGCAACTCAGCCCCATGTAAAGAAAAATGGGGAATTTGATAATTGCAAAAGCAACGTGCTGGTGACTCACAGCTTATTTTGCATAGAATTACCATTTCTTTTCCTCCAGAGCTGGGAAGCTGAACTGTGTAAGGAAATACCATCTGATGCTGCATATGGCATTTTAATAACACCTATTTCACATGGCTTCTGCTGAGCCAAGCCCAGCAGTGTCAAACGGAGAATTGGGAAGATGTATTAGAATTTCTAATGGGAAGTCAAGTTTGCTTGGTAAGCTAGATCATGGTTTTGATTTATTTGATTGGTTTTTAATGTAGTTTTGTTTATTTTAAGAGGGGTGAGTCCTGAGCTGGTGGGGAACTATTCCTTGTGGTTATTCAAACCCACATCCAAACCTTTTTAGGTATTGGAGACCCTTAAAGCTCCAGTGAATCTTTCTGAAGTATCAAAGCACCAGAATTCAGGTCTAAGAGGATTGTCCAAGGCCAGGTTGGGCAGGGCTTTTGATGGAATCCAAAGTGCTGGGAAATCTCAGCACATCAGCTCTGTAAACCAAAACTCAAAATTAGAGACAGGGTTTGACCTGAAACCTTGGGAGAGGCTCCCAAGTTTAGGTGCTGGAAGTAAGAATGTGGATTTATAACTTAAAGCAGGGAGTGTTGAGTTAAGTTCAGTTTTAGAGCCTCAAAGTCATGGACAAAGCCAAAGCAGTTCCAAAGGTTCCCAAGAGGTTTTGGGATGTAATGCTGTGAGGTTCAGGGGTTAAGAGGGGATTGGTTAAGAGAGTTCCCATTGCAATAACACCAGTTAGCTCAGTACTGGTTTAATCCCATAAATATCCAGTTGGCAGAGTTTTACTGGCCCATGAAGCCTTAAACAGCCTGAGAATCTGAAATCTTGTGACTCCTTGGCCACGCTGCTGACACCTGCCAGAGGATCCATCCTCTCTCTGCCTCTGAGGAAGAGCAGAAAATAAACTGCATTTCCCACCAAACTCAGCAGCCCCATTTCTGTGTTTCAAGAAGAAATCCCAGCACACCGAACGTGAGGGTAAAACCCTCATGTGAGAAATCCCAAACTCACAGGCTTGGAGCACCCTGGGGTGTGGAAGGTGTCTCTGCCCGTGGCAGGATGAGCTTTAACATCAACCTCCCCCTCCCAGCCCAACCCACCCCATGATTTTTACCCTTCCACCACGGCATTTCTGCTTTATTTGAGGATTTGATGGGGTGTTTCCCACCTGTGCTGTTTAGAATTAAATACGAACTAGTTCTTGATGGCAGATATTGTGAATTTATCTGTGGGAAAAGTGCTTTTCTCACAGACACTTTGGACTTTGAGGGAACTTGCTGAAATATTTTTAGCCCTCATGATTTGGGGAGTTCTGCTTTCGCTGTAGTGTCTAAAAAGAGTTTCCAAGATTTACTGTGAGTTCAGGAAGATAAGGAACAATCATGACTCAGGAAAACACAGCAACTCTTTTCTTGAGTGTGACCTTAGCACTGGGCTCTTTTAAAGAAATATATTTAAATTACATACATTTAATTAATCCTGCCTCTAATAAGGTGAAGTAGCTGGAATTATTATTACAATACTAACTCTACCCCTTTCCTCCCATTATTAATTTTGAAACCTGTGGTGGTTTTCCTCTCTTTGTTTATCCATGGCAATAACCTAACACGAGGATCAATCAGCTCCCTATGCCTTTCCTTCCTGACAAAGTAGAAAATTTGTTTTGTTTTTTCATGAATCTGTAGATAAAATGAGGATTGAATTTCATCATTTAGATCATTCAAACCCCTTCATTTAAAAAATTGGTAGCAGTGGTGGAGTTTCCATCCCAGAGGGATTTCAGAGCTGTGTGGAGGTGGCACTTGGGGACGTGGGGCAGTGCTGGGGTTGGACTTGGTCATCCTGGAGGGCTTTTCCAACCTAAGCAATGCTGAGAAATGGAATTTTGGGATGCTCCTCACTGACCTGGAGCAAAGGAGGCTCAGGGGGAATTTCTGGCTCTGTACAACTTCTGAAGGAGGGGACAGCCAGGGGAAATTGGGATCAGGGACAGAGCAGAGGGAACGGCCCCAGGCTGGGCCAGGGGAGGTTTAATTTGGATATTTGGGAAAATTTCCTCCTGGAAAGGTTTGTCCAGCCCTGTCCCAGCTGCCCAGGGCAGGGTGGAGCCCCCATCCCTGGAGACATCCAGAATCCCCGTGGATGTGGCACTTGGGGACAGAGGTGAGGTTGGATTTGCTGATCTCAGCGGGGTTTTCCAGCCTTTGTGATTCCATGGAGTAAAAGCTGTCTGGTTTTGAGTCAGCACCCCCATTCCCAGTGCAGGGGATGCCCTTCCCAGGAGCTGGAGAGGATCCCTGGCCACTCCTCAGGGGAAATCCCTGCGTGCTGGGACCCGAGGCTGTGCCTGAGCCTGTCCCCAGGGACCCCTCCAAGCAGGAACAGCGCTGGAAGGGACATCTTGTATTTTCCAAGAGCTGTACCCAAGTTACCATCCCACCCAAACATTTCCAGATCCTGAGCATTCCTGGGAATTCTCTGTGAGTTTGCAGAGCAGTCCCCAGAATCTGGGATTATCCCATTAGTGATGCCCCTATAAAACACGTGTCTGACTCAGCCCTGCAGAAGACTTAAAGATTATTTTAATGCTTTTTTGGCTTCAGTTCCAATAAATATGTATTGGCTGTATTAGCTGCATTCAACACAGGGATGGGAAGGGATTGTAATCCTTTGGTTTACAAGAAGGGAAAAATGGTACAGGCTTAGCTCTTCCCTTGCCAGGGGCTCCAGTCTTTCCCTAAAGTTGATGGAAACGTTGCAGGTAGGAATTCCCTTTTTTTTTTTTTTTTTTTTTTTTTTTTTTTTTTTCGCTATTTTTGAGGCATTTCAGCAGATCCATTCAAAAATTCTGCCCTGCTGCAGAATTTTATATTTTACATTTTATATTTTAAATTTTATATTTATTTTGTATTTTATATTTTATATTTTGTATTTTATATTTTATATTTTGTATTTTATGTTTTGTATTTTACATTTTATATTTTGTATTTTATATTTTATGTTTTGTATTTTACATTTTATATTTTATATATTATATTTTATAATTTACATTTTATATTTTACATTTTGTATTTTACATTTTATATTTTATATTTTATATTTTATATTTTAATTTAATTTTACATTTTATATTTATATTTTACATTTTATATTTTATATTTTATGTTTTGTATTTTATATTTTTTATTTTGTATTTTACATTTTACGTTTTACATTTTATATTTTTTATATATATATAATATTCTATATTTTGTATTTTATTTTGTGTTTTATATAATTTTGTATTTTACGCTTAAAATTTTTTTATTTTATATTTTAAAATGCATATTTTAAAATTTATATTTGATATTCTATTTTCTGTTTCATCGATTTCCCTGCAGTTACTCACAATTAAAATAATCTAATGAAGCAATTTCAATGTGGTCACAATGAAATAATTCAGCACGGGATATTTACCCTGTGTGGGCTGCAGAGATGCTCTGTGATGCAAATAAATCTGGAATGTTGGTTTGCCCTGTTCCTAATGACCACACAGGCTCACTTTTCTGGGAAAGCAACAGATTCCCTGAATCAAAGTTTTTGTCCTCATTTAAAATAGAATTTCTTCCTCTTCCCCATCTTTCATTGGCGCCTCGCTTCTCTCCTGTGTATTCTGCTTTATTACCGAATGAAAACTGGCTTACTTTCAGCTAAACAATATACTTCACGTTGATTAAAAGGAATTAAAGATTATAACAGTGGAAAGACAAACAAAACTCCTGGAGCTGTCTCAGAAAGGAGCGTGGATCACGGCAGGCTGCTTTGACAGTTATTCATACAGAGAATTTGCTGTTTGCTGAGGAGGTTTTCATTTTGAGGAAGAAATGAGCCAGGAAGCTCAACTTTCAGATCCAGGTGTGGGTTTTAGGAACGACCTGGGAATGTTCTCCTTTTCCAGGGGTTGTTTTGAGGGTCCTGGATTTGGGTCGAAGCGTTGGTGCTGTGGATTGAATGGTGGAATGCCAGGGTGGGACCCTAAATCCCATCCCATTCCCAGCCCTGCCGGGCAGGGACCCCTCCCTCCCACTGCCCCAGGTGCTCCAGCCTTGGACACTTCCAGGGATCCACAGCTTCCACCCTGTGCCAGGGAAGAATTTTTTGGGATTAATTTTGTGCCTTTGAACCGCTAATCCCTGCCTTTGGAGGCGCTGCGTTGGAATTATCCCAGTGATCCATTTTTGCTTGGAATAATCTGTTTAGCTGCCCGAATGCCAGGAGAGCTAAATTTAAGCTGAACATTAGTCATTTATCTCCCCAAAACTGTTTGAAGCAAGTGCCATGGATTCACTTTTAGGAGAGGGGTCGAGGCTTCCCTTGAGCAGGTCAGGGTGGGGATCTCGTTGTTATTCAGCTGTGGGAGCCAGGGGGATATAAATATCCAGGAGGGAAAGCAGAAGGTCAAGTGTAAAACCTCTCACATCAAAGGAGGCCACTCAGCATCTCCCAGCTTTCACTCTGCTGCTCTCCAGAAAAAACATTTTTTTTTTTCCCTTTTCATAATGCAAATAAACCAACCTAAACCCAAAACCTGTCAGTTCAGTGGGGCTAGGAATAGTAAAAGGTGGGAGTTGGGAAATGTGTGGATGGGGTGTCAGGGATGCAGGGGTGGTGCAGCCCAGGGGCTTTTTTTTTTTTTTTTTTTTTTTTTTTTTTCCCCTCCACATTTTCCTGGGGGAAGGATTTTCCAGCTGTCCTCTGCTGCAGCTGGAAACGTGAGTGAGAAGATGCTGCCACGTTGAAATGTGGGGTTTTTCCCTGCAGATAATCTTTCCAAGGAAACTCAAAACGTTGTGACACTCGGCGAATTAGAGCTGCGGCGCCAAGAGTTTATTTTCTAAATATAGTGCTGGTATTTAATTTATCCTTCTCTCCTCTTCTCTGGGGCAGGAAAAGCTGCCTCTCCTCGAGTTGCTGAGCTGCTGAGGCTGCCTGTGTGGGCAGCACTGGAAGTCATTTGCAGGTTTGCAGGTTGTACATGAGATTCCCAAGCTGTTCTCCTCCCCTGCTCCGAGCCCGGGGATGCTGAGCCCGGGCACTGGGCAGGGCAGCAAATCTGGGACTTGGTAAAGCCCAGCCTAGGAAATCTGGGAGAGCTGGACCTGCAGGACCCTGGAGAATCCCAGGGGGAATGTGCTAAATCCACCTTTTGGGGAGTGGCCTACTTTAGCCTTGATTGACCTTTTGGTGTGAGGTAGTTCCCTGTTAAAAAATTAAAAGTTTATTAACTTCCTGAGGACCTGACAGAGGACCAATCAGTAGCCAGTTTTAAATATTAACACATGGTTAAAAAATGAAAAAGGTAAATATGCCTTTGTGAATGCCCTTTTTAAGATGAAAACCCTGGGAGTAGCTCTGTTTCTTTTCCCAAACATCTAGTCATAAAAAGTAAAGCCACAAAAAAAATCTGTTTCTTATAAAAATTTCCCCATAACATGACAAAAAAAAACTCCTCTCCCTAAATGATATAAATAAATAAATAATAAATGAAAAAAACCTATAATAAATAAATAATAAATTCTATAATTAAAAATTCCAAGTATTATTTCTATACATTATCATTTTTAAAAAAAAGTATAAAAAATATTCTAAAAATTTTATTCTCATTCTATTATTCTTTTAATTCTATTAATATAACCAGGATGCCCTGGTTCCACCAGGAATATATATATATTATATTTAGTATAAATAACTGAACCAATCCTGCCCTTGGCTGCCTGATCTGATGATCCACATTCTCCAAAGATGCAGCAGCTCCACAGCAGAGAGATTCCCATGTTTGGAGTCAGTGGCACAGATTTTGGGGAAGTCATTGACCTAAATTCGTGTTTATCTGAGAGCGACTCCCTCCTCAGATAAACAGAAAAACCCTCCCTTGAAGGAGGTTTTTAATCTTGCTCTTAGCCCTCTCAATCAGCAGCAGGTTTGGAGATCTCCAGGGGTTACAGGACCCAATAAATTGATATTTTTTATGCTTTATTCTGTGTTTGTGCACAGTTTCAGTTCATCACCCGTTTGATTGTTTATATATTTGAATGGGAATTGTGTGAAGGTATGTAGAAAATCAGATACTGGATTGATCCCATACTTCCCATTAATTTTTCATCAATATTTTGGTGATTTTTTTTTTTTTCTTTGCCTGTAACAATTCCAATTTCCTTAGCACCACGTGGAGGAACATTCTGCATGACTCAATAATTCCTGCACGCTGTGAACAGAGATCTCTTCTTTCCTGCTGTTCTCACGTTTGTAAGTGGCATCTCTAATGCACTAAAGTGGCTGCAAAATTCCTCTCTGGGGTGTATTTTAGGTTTTGTTTTCCACTTGAACTGCCTGGCAGCCTCTGCTGCTGCTACCTGCCCATCCCCAGAGACCCCCGGGGCTGCTGCCTGTGCTTTGGAGAGGAAATCAGGGAATTCCCTGGAAAAGGGGGCAGGGCAGTCACTGGTGTGTGTGCAAAATCCTCATTTCTTCTGCACAGCCACAGCACCCAAAAATTGGGATATCAGCTGGGGAGGGACTGCATCCCTGCCTGTTCCTCCCCTGAGTAATTTGGCACACAGGGTGTGGCTTTAGGGGGGTTAGTAAAGAGTTTGTGAGGATGAAAATCGAATTTAAGAAGAGTTTTGTCCAATTTTCCTCCCTGTGAACAAAGGATGAAAATCAAAATCAAGAGCAGTTTTGTCATATTTTACTCCCTGTGAGCAAAGGGTGAAAAATCAAATTCAAGAAGAGTTTGGTCAAGTTTTACTCCCTGTGAACAAGGGATGAAAATCAAATTTAAGAAGGGTTTCATCACATTTTCCTCCCTGTGAACAAAAGATGAAATCAAACTCGAGAATGGTTTCATCAAATTTTCCTCCCTGTGAACAAAGGATGAAAAATTCAAGAAGATTTTGGTCAAATTTTCCTACCTGTGAACAAAGGGTGAAAATCAAATTCAAGAACAGTTTTGTGAAATTTGACTCCTTGTGAACCAAGGATGAAAATCAAATTCAAGAAGAGTTTCGTCCAGTTTTACTCCCTGTGAACAAGGGATGAAAAACAAATTTAAGAATGGTTTCATCAAATTTTCCTCCCTGTGAAAAAAAGGATGAAAATCAAACTCGAGAATGGTTTCATCAAATTTTACTCCTTGTGAACAAAGGGTGAAAATCAAATTCAAGAACAGTTTTGTCAAATTTTCCTCTCTGTGAAGCGTTTTCCAGACATCAGGGGTGATCAGGGGGTTATTTTGGAGGCAGAATTTTTATTTTTTCAGAGAGAGAACTGAGTGGGAGGGAGCAGAGGACTGGGCAAGGCAGAACTCTGCCTTGTCACGAGGCTCCCTGCCATCCTGCAGGTGTGGACAAGAGGGGACAAGTGGGGTATTTTTTTTTTGGGGGGGGACAAGTTTATCACATCAAGGAAAAAAAGGGAAAAAAAATCACATTTTTTAAGGGATTTTCTGTGAACTTGCTGTGCTCACACATAGCAGGAGGTCCAAGCCTCATTTTTGCAACTCTGATAACTCTAGCTGCCAAGGCAGCTTGTGTTGTACTGCTCAGCTTTGTTCTAATTAAACACTAATTGTTCAGTTCCTGCAGATCACAGCCAGCTGGGATGCTCAGGTGGTGATTTCTGGGTTTTCAGATAGGAAAAAAAAACAAAAACCCAAAGTTTAATCGTGTTCCAGTAAGGAAAATTATGTTTTTATTCAGAAGGAAGAAAAACTCGGACATTAGACAGAAGTTAGGGAAGAATTCCCTGTGTGTTTCTTGATGCTTCAACCTTGTTCTGCCTGAAGTGTGCAGCACTGGGGCAACTGAATTATTGAAGGCAAATGGATTTCTCTGAGTTTGTCTCACAGCTGAGAATGGGGATATTTTCCTAAATTTAAAGTTGAGTGTAAGATGGGCAGGGGCATCATTACACACTTGGAATTTCTACATTAAATCATGGAATGGTTTGGGTGGGAAGGGACATTAAAATCATCCATTCCACCCCTGCCATGGCAGGGACACCTCCCACCACCCCAACCTGGCCTGGGACACTTTTTTCCTCAAAATACATTTTAAAAAGACATTTAAATGCTGTAATTTGAAATGTATTGATCAGGTGGGTCTTGCTCGAGGACAGCAGCACAAACTCATTGCTCTTCCAGGTTTTTTGATTACTTGGGAAATAAGTTTGGGTTATTATTTCTAAAATAACATCAACATTGATGGCACCTTACCTGTGCTCAGGGGGTGTGTGTGTGATGTGTGGATCCTGATTTTTGTGACAACAGGATAATGGAAATGCCACCCCTGTGTTCATTCCAAGGGGAAATTCCAAAGGGAATTAGGATTTGGAGAATTCTGGGATTGGATTTGGAAATCTGGGATTGAGTTGTTTTTTTTTTTTTTTTGGAACCTGGGGTTGGATTTTAGGATGTGGGAACGGGTTTGGGAATCTGGGATTTGATTTGGGCATTCTGGGATTGGGAGTTCGGAAATCTGCGATTGAATATTTTTGGAATCTGGGATTGGATTTTGTGACCTAGGAGTGGAATTTCGGAAATTCCCTGTTTTTCCCCAGGCTAGTCTTGGAGAAGGATGGCTGTGCCTCTGCTGAGAGTGGATGTGCAACCCCAGGGTCCTCAGCAAGGGGCTCGAGGTGGAAATTAAAGGATTTTTTTTCAGCCTCTGTTGTCAGGGAGCCTGATGAGCTGCTGCTCCAGAATCTCTGGGAATCAGAAAAAATAATGGGATGTCTGTCATATCTCTGTAGCAAATATAATCCCAAAAATAGAGACACCTTTTAATAGGGCCAAAAAGGCAATTCTGCAGTATTTTAGAAGCTTCTGATGGGTATGACAATAATTCTGTTACCCAGCCAGAGCAATGGTGTGCTTGGTGGTGAGCTAAACAAAAATATATAGAGATATAACTGGAAGCCTTCAGTTTTGTTTTGAGCTATTTCCTGAACTGGAATAATGAAAAAAGCATGAAACTGGAAGGATTATTTGTGAGAAAATTGCTGCCTTGCAAGGGCAGAGGTTTAGAGAGCACAGCCCTGGATTGGCAGAGATGAGGTTTGCATGGGGGAGCCTGGGAGGGAAAGGGCCAGAGCTGGAGTGGAGTTGGGAATTAACACCAAAAAACTCAGTGGGGCAAGAGGAATCACTGGAGAGTCAATTTTTCCAGGTTTTGTTGTTTTGGGTTTTTAAAATCTCATTTTGATGGTCTTTTCCTAATCTTTTATTCTGCGTTTGGGACATGCTGCTGCTATAATTTATTGGATTTCTATCTGGGTTAATTATGTGATCCCAAACAAAGAGCAAGGGAGGTGGTTAATGGCCTGTTGGGGGTGTGTGTGTTCTTTGATTGGGGAGTTTGATCTGTTTGGTTTGGGGATTTTTTTATCCCAAATTGGGATAAAAAATTTAAACCCCCCAAAATTGGTTTTTTTTTATCCCCCACATGAATTCTTCCTTCAGGCTGAGGTGTAATCCAGGGAGATGCACATGGAGTGGGACAGGGAGCAGAGGGGCTGTGCATGAGACATGCTCAGACTTTGCATTTCACCTCAGGGAATGATAAAATCCCAGGATGGTTTGGGTTGGAAGGAGATTAAAATCCCACCCCTTCCATGGCAGGGACCCCTCCCACTGTGCCAGGGGCTCCCAGCCCAGTGTCCAGCCTGGGCACTGCCAGGGATCCAGGGGCAGCCACAGCTGCTCTGGGAATTCCAGACCAGCCAGGGAACAATTCCTGCCCCAAATCCAAAAGAAATCTATTTAAAGCCTTGCCTGGAAGGAAGTGGAGATGAACAGGAGCAAACCAGAGCATGGAATGCCAGAATCCCAGAGAGATTTGGGTTAAAGCTCCTCTCCTTCCACCCCTGCCATGGCAGGGACCCTCCCACTGTCCCAGGGGCTCCCAGCCCAGTGTCCAACCTTGGACAATTCCAGGGATCCAGGGGCAGCCCCAGCTCCCCTGTATTTTCCTCCCAGGGAACAACCCCATCCCAAAATCCCACCCATCATCCCTTCCCCCTGGCAATGGGAAACCATTCCCCCAAGGGAATCCTGAGTGGGGGAAGAGCCCCCACTTCCAGCTGGGATCTGCAGGGGTGCCAAATCAGATTTTAAAACTCCCCAGGAGCCTGTGCAATGTGGATGTCATTGCTTCCAGGGCTGCCCGGACTCTGTCAGTGCCTGGGGCTGTAGCAGTGAATGTTGGGGTGATGGAGGGAGGGCAGCTGGGCACAGGGACACACCTCTGCTGGTGTAGCTGTCAGTGCTTTGTGCAGCTCTGCCTGCCAGTACATCAGGGATTGTTGGGTTTTTGGGGAGATTTTATCTCTATCTCTGGTGTCAGAATCATTTAGCTGAAATGGGGTTCAGCTGTCGTGTGCTGAGCGACATTTTTAAATTTTCAGCTTGATTTTTAAGCTTAGTTTTGCCAGAAGTGGCACCAGCTAAAACCTGAGAAATGCTTTATTGGTTTTTCTGAGCTGAACACAAAACTATTTTTAAAGCTTATTGTTAATATAGTGCAGCTTTTGCTAAAGAGTGAATGGAGTGCAGGTGTTTTAAATGGAGATTCCAACATTTAAGTTGGAGACTATGGGCACCATAATTAATTTTGAATGGAATGGAGGTGTTCTAAATGGAGATTCCAACATTTAAGTTGGAGACTATGGGCACCATAATTAATTTTGAATGGAATGGAGGTGTTCTAAATGGAGATTCCAACATTTAAGTCGTGCCTTCCAGCCCTGCCCCTCACTCCTTCATTTTCCAGCTGATTTCTGGCTGCTTGGTCCCCCAGCACCACACCTCTCAGGTAGCATTCCTCTGCAAAACAATGACAGTCACTTGGTTTTCTCTTTCAGTGTATTTCCATTTCTCCAAATCCAGGGCAAGCTAAAAGTTTGAGAAGTCTTCAGGCTTTAAAAGATGCTCCAGAAACTCAGCTCAGACTCTGTTTTATTATTGGCTTCCCTTGAATTTTCCCAGCCCAAGAGTGGTCTGAGCTGAAATGATGGAAAATTTAATGCAGTCCCCTCGAGGTGTGGTGAATGCCCTCAAAATCTAAATTCCAGGAGGGGGTGGCACTTCTTGCTGCATTTGTTCTCCCCCAGCTGCTGCAGAAACATCATTACTGAAGTAATTTTTCTCTCCGGTGGCTTTTCCAGCGTGCGTCAGCATTTTCCTCTTGGGGTTTTGTTGTTGATGCTGTTCCTCCTTTATGACAGGAGCTCTTTTTCTAAACTTGAGCAAAGAAAAATCTCCCCCCTGCCAGGAAGCTGTAACCCTGTGTAATGCATGGAAAGTTGCAGATGGTTTATTCAGGGGGGATTTGATTTTCTCACTGCAGACCGAGGGCTGGTGCTCATGCTTTGAGCGCTGTTTGTGAAGCTGGGATGGGGGGAATTCCAGGGATGCAGGGGATTTCCAGGATGCAGGGGATTTCCAGGATGCAGGCAGTCAGCATTCCTGCAGTTTCTGTGGCAGCTTGCAGTGCCTGCATCCCTAGGATTTGATGCAGGCTCCCAGAGCTGCCTGCACAACCACGCTGCAGGCTTGGCTTTTACTTTTCTAATAACTCCCAGGCTTACTGGTTTAATTTTAATAGTAAATGCAGTTTCTATTTATGTCCTGAGACTCCAGGCTGTAAAGAACTTGACTATCCCTAGAAATCCACATGGGTAATGATCTTTTTTGGAGATAAATGCCTTATTAGCATGCCTGGGACTTAATAATGGATGAGAAAATCAGATGCATTTCATGTCCCAGAGCCAGATTTAGAATTAAAGCTGGTGCTGTTGATGCCATAAGTTTAGTTCTGGGGTAAATATAAAATCTGTAATTTGGTGTGGTTGCCCGGGGCCCAGGATCAAGGGGTCGTGAAACACCAAAAATTTTGTTAAGCCCTGGTGTTTGGCCAGGAGCGCACCCGGGCCCAAGCACTTCCCCCCAATTTTTTTGGGAACAGCCCGGGGGAAAAACCCAGAGCCCTGAAAAAGGCTGTTCCCCAAAACCCTTTGAGGGTTGCCACCCAGGCGGGAAAGGTTTTCCTGTTTTCGGGCAACGAGGGAAGGGTTGGTAAAGCGTTTGCGGACTCGTTTTCCTTTCGGGCGTGGGGGGGTTTTGGAAAGGGGTTTTGGGCCCCGGAAAAGGGCCTGGGTGGGCTTTTTTGGTGGGTTTTCTGTAGTTCGGGGGAAAAGGGGGGAAAAATGTCTGAGTAGTTTTGTATATTAATTTTTAAAAATGGAGAGGGGAAAACTATAAAATTTATTTTTTCCTTTTTCGGTGAGGGAGTGGGGGGGGTTTTTTGGGGTTGTGGTAAGAGGGTTTTTTAATAAAGAAGTTGGTTGGTTTTAAAAAAAAAATTTATTTGGAAAGATTTTATTTTTTTTTTTTTTAAAATTTGGTGGGGTGTGGTGGGGGTGTAAAAGGGAAGGGGGAAGGGGGAGGGGGGGGAGGGTTTGGGGGTTTGTGGTGAATTGGGAGGGGTGGGGGGGGGGTGGGGGGTATAAGGAGGGGAAATTTGAGAGGTGGGGAAAAAATTGAGTTATGGGAGGGGGGGAATGGGGGGGGTTAAGAGGTTGGTTTTTGGGTTAAGGGGTGGTTTGGTTGGGGGGGAAAGGTTGATGGGGGGAAAGGGGGGGGGGGGGAGTTGGGAAAAGGGGATGGGAATGGGGGGTTTTGTTGGGGTTTGGGGTTTTGGGAGGGGGGGGGGGGAAAAATTTGAGGGGAAAAGGGTTTTTTTTTGGTTTAGGGTATGTGGGGGGTTTTGGGGTGGGGAAAAAGGGGAGGGGTGGGAAAAGGGGATGGGTTTGGAGGGTTTTTGGAAATTTGGGTTGGGAAGAGGGGTTTTGGGGGGGGGGAGGGAGGAAGGGGGAAGGGGTTTGGGTGGAAGGGTTTAAAGGAATCCAGCCCCCAAAATGAGCAGGGATGGGGGAAGGGGCGGTTAATGAATTTAAATGGGGAGCATTTAAAGGGGAAAGAGCTTTGGATCGTCAAGTTACCGTCCAGGGTAACTTGGGCACTTTCAGGGATTTTGGGGGAACCTTTTGCCCGGGGGTTACCCCTTTTCATCCAAAGCTTTTTCCTTTTTAGTCTTGGCAGCCCCCTTCCCAGGGAAGCTGCTGGAGGGAGGAATTGGAAACCTCAAAAACGTGGTGCCACCCCTGCTTCTCCCAGTTAACACAGCTAAAAATTGTATGCTGTGCTGGGGAAGCAAACTGGAGGTTAAAAGCAAGAAGTTCTGCAGCTCAAGGGACACCTGAGGGATGTTAACCCATGAAGGACACGAAGCAGGGGGAGGAGGAGGGGCATGGCTGGGTTCCCTGGACAGCAAATGAGCAAGGCCCCTGTTGGGGCTGTAATTCCTGACCCCTCCCCGGCGACCGCCAAGAAAAACCAATTTTGTTAATTTTCAATTGTCAGTCCCCATTTTTCCCTTTTTCTTTACTGGAAGGCCTTTCTGTTTTAAATATGGAGGAAGGGGCATGGTGGGTTCCCTGGAGAAAAAGAAATGACAGCTCCCTGGGGGCTGCAATTCCTGACCCATCCTGGCTGCCATTGCTGTTAACTTTCTTTTTGTCAGTCCCCTTTTCCATCTTCTTCACTGAGAAGGTCCTTCTGTCTTTAAATATGGCCAGGCAGTGGATTAGACTGAGAATTGCAGCAAAGGCACAATTCAGGTATCACCCTGAGGGGTGTCCTGCCCAGAGGGGCTCTGGGTGTGCAGGAGCTCAGGACAGCCAGGGCTGAGCTGGTGCCTGTGTTCAGTGCCTGTTGCTGGCACCAACAGCAGTGTGACAGCATCCCAAGCTGCCAACCCATCCTTCAACCCCAGCATTCCTTCCATTTGGGTTTAGATTTCTGCAGTGCAGAGTTTGGATAGACCCGTGAGGTTTCCAGCCTGCTGTGCTGAAAACTTTCAGCCACAGCCCTGCTGCCCTCCCTCCTTCCTTCCTTCCTGTCTTGCACCTCTTGACGTGTTGGAGTGAATTCTCACACTTCCAGTTGTGTGTTCTCCTTTTCTGACTCTAAAGAGTCAGTCCACACTTCTGCTTTTGCTTTTTCCCTGCCTCCCCTTCTCTCCTCCAAAATGAAGCTGCTGCTGAAACACAAGCGTTCAGTCTGGCCATGATGCAGCATAAAACTCTTCTGTGAGTATTTCCCCTCGGCTGTAATTAGTTTTTGTGTTCAAGGAGCAATTTTAAACACTCATCCAGAGCCATTACAAGGGAGCATCTGTGTGAGGACACGTTTTGTGCAGCTGAGGAGCAGAAGGGCCGCTGGGACGGAACCAAAGGCAACTTCTCAAGTTAATTGTAAGATTTTATTGGTGTTTCACTCCACTGCTCAAGGGTTTCTCATGTGAATCGATGGCACACTGCCTAATTTATGTGTGAGCCCTGCTTGAAAAGCAGCCCAGATTGATTTGCTGACAGTGCACGTGGAAAGGTGACCCTAATTTGTGACTTCAGTAGGCCTGTTGGGACTGGGGGGTGCTGGAAACTTGGGAAGATGGAGCTGCAAGTTTTTGCTTTGGCTTGAAAGGTTCCCCATCCCTGTTCAGTAAACTGTCATTAATTGGGGTATGGGTAGCTGTTTCGCATTATAAAAGATATTAAAACCAGTCAAAGTGATTTTTATCTGAAATGTTTGTTGCTCTAAGATTTCCTAAGCAAATGCTGCAGCTTTGTTGCTGACCAGTGTTGAATTATTTGATGAATCTCTTTTCCTTCTCCGTGTTTCTGTGTTAATGACCTCAGTCCTTTGCTGAGCTTGCAGGAGAAACAGTAAATAATTCAAAGTAGAGCCTTGCTGCAGAGACCTTGAGACCACAAGGATGGACAGTGGATATACAGCAGGAGACACGTTTGGATGTGAACAGGAGGATGAAATGACCGTGGCATAGACCTGACAGTAGACAACAAGAACTTAGAAAAAAAAATCCAAGGATTTTTCCTTAAATTTCCCACTAAACCCCTCAGTGCCTTCCTCTGAGCTCTAGTGTCTCACAGCCTGACCCTGCAGTGGGCATCCCTTACCCAGGGCTGTGTGACAGGGCAGGGGCAGCAGTGGTTGGGTGTCAGAACTGCCACCACCAGCCTGGGTGTCACAGCCCTGGGGACAAGGAGAGTGGCCAGACCTCATTGTCACAGCCCTGGGGACAGGGAGAGTGGCCAGACCTCATTGTCACAGCCCTGGGGACAGGGAGAGTGGCCAGAGCCCTGTGTCACAGCCCTGGGGACAAGGAGAGTGGCCAGACCTCATTGTCACAGCCCTGGGGACAGGGACAGTGGCCACAGCCCCAAGTGTCACAGACCTGGGGACAGGGAGAGTGGCCAGAGCCTTCTGGTTGTGCTTCGTGCTGACTCAGCACTGACACCCTGCTGGCCCACACATCCCCCCTTCCCTTCCTTCCCTTCCCTTCCCTTCCCTTCCCTTCCCTTCCTTCCTTCCCTTCCCTTCCCTTCCCTTCCCTTCCCTTCCCTTCCCTTCCCTTCCCTTCCCTTCCCTTCCCTTCCCTTCCCTTCCCTTCCCTTCCCTTCCCTTCCCTTCCCTTCCCTTCCCTTCCCTTCCCTTCCCTTCCCTTCCCTTCCCTTCCCTTCCCTTCCCTTCCCTTCCCTTCCCTTCCCTTCCCTTCCTTCCCTTCCCTTCCCTTCCCTTCCCTTCCCTTCCCTTCCCTCGCTGTAATTCGGTCTGTGCTGAGCCCCTGCCTCACAACTTTCACGTGGCTTTTAGGATTTTGCCTCTGGTCTCGAATTTCCAGTGGGGCAGGGGCTGGCAGAGCCAGCTGGGGTTACCCAGGCAATTGAAAAACCTCTGTTGTTAGAGGATGTGCAAAGAGTGACACTCACACAGTCAAGTGTCAGAACATAAAAGAAGGGTGTTTATTTTTTGACTTTGATATTTATATATATATAATTTGAATATTTTTTGACTTAGGTATATAGGAATTTGAATAATGGTTAGGGATTGGAGAATGAGGTTACTACTTCTCCAACCCCACTGGTCAAACTAGAAGTTTATTAACTGTTCTTTCATGAGAAAAGAATGTATTAAAATCACTTGTTTATATTACAAACTCTGGGAAAGTGTGCTATAAAGATTTAAACATTAGAAGGTTGTAAAAATCAGGGTGACAAACCTCCTCTGCCCCAAACCAGCCTTTTCTCCCCCACTCTCTTTGCAAGGATTGGCTCCTCTTTGTGGGCTCCCAAAGCTGATTTTAGTCAGATGTTCCTCAAACGCTGCTGGGAAGGGGGGCCAGGGCAGGCTGGCTCCTCACTCATGATGAGCTTTTCTATATATAAAACTGCGTGGCTGGCTGCTAATGAAACCTCCTGTTAACTCTTTTCCCGCAGCAGCAGCAGGTACAGGAGGTGCCACTGGCTCTCCCCAGGTCGTTTTGCTAATTGAGAGTGAATCTTTAATTGCAGGCACTCAGCCCTGCATTGCAGAACCGCTGCTGCCGCAGCCCCCGGGGTCAGCGAGGAGGAAATGGTGAAACCTGGAGAAAAGGGAATAAGCCCAAGCCCAACTGCAGGGCAGAAGTAAAAAAACCCAAAACCAAGAAAAAAAAATAACCCACAAACTGAAAAGAGTCAGTTCTTCCTGCAGAAATGTCACACAACAGAGATTCACCTCGGGGGATTGATCGCACGAACCTGTGGGAATATGGGGATTTAAATACTGCAGGCAGCTAATCCAGCTCCTCCTGGAGCTGAGGAAACATTCTCTAGCTGCAGGAATACTTGTGCAGGAGGTTTTGTTCTGCATGGGAGCAGCTGGCTGAGAATGGCCCCTGTGTGTGGAGTCACCTGCTGGCAGCCGGCAGGATGGGGCACCAGGTGAGGTTGGGGGACGGGACACTGCCAGGAGGGATGCTGGCATCACCTCTGGGATGTGCTCTCCTGCTTCCCAGTTTGTGGCTGTCCTGCCCTGGCTGGAGGTGCCATGCAGTGGGATTTGGGCTCAGAGGTGGCATTTCAGAGCAGGGCTGTCCCTGCAGCGAGGAGCTGTCCCCTGAGAGCTGCAGTCTGCTGTGAAGACACCAAGGAAATTCTCTCTTGGGCTGAAAAGAGAAGAATCAGCTTCTCGTGAACTCTGTGGTTTCTGAAGAGGCTTTGGGTGGGTGGGGTTGGTGTGGCTGTGCTGCTTTGCACCTTCCCAGGGTGGCCCAGCGTGGCTGGGCTCTGTGTGCCCAGGGAATGTTCCTGCTCCTGTGCACACTGCAGGTGGCTCAGGGAGCAGGGGAAGTGCTGCATGTGCTCTCCCCATCGGCAAAGGGTGATGGAAAAGCTCCTGCCCTGCCTGGGCTGAGCAGGGTTGGCAGCCCAAGCTGTCCAGTGGGGACAAGGGGAGGACAAACTGCCTTTCCTTTGGAGCTGGGGGTTTTCAGAGTGGGTTCTGCTCTGGGACAGGCTGGAGCCATCGCTGGATTTGGGGGGTTCTGAGGGGCAGGAGGTGCTGGGTGAGGGGGCAGAGGCCAGCCCAGAGCAGGGATGTGGAGATTGGGGTGAGCAGTTCCCACCAAATGCCTGGAATGGGGTGGGTCCAGCCTGTGGGGAGGGATTGGCCTTGGGGACTTGTCAAGGACCTTTTTCCAAATGAGCATTTTACAGCTCTGTTGGTTTTATTTAGAATTAATCCTCTTGCGCTTGTGTAAGCACCTAAATAAAACATGACTCAGTTAATTAATTACACTGAAATCATGGGACTTTACAACTTCACTTTAGGTAGGAGTTATTTTATCTCCTTTAATGATTAAAGCCTCAGTTCATGACACAACACAAATGAAACTTTAAAAAATATTTTATTAGGGGACTTTAAATTAACCTACTTATTTGTGTTTGGTTTTTTTATAACAGAAGGAACTACAGGAAATTTGTTGAGATTTTTGAGAATATTTAAGCAATTTTCTATATATCAGGCAGGAAATAGTGAAATAGTGTCCTCACTGTGTTGACTTTGGAACTGTATGATCACTGCAGAAATGCACCTGCTGAGTTTTGCAGGCTATTTCCTGCAAAAGCTGGTCAGGAAAAGTGCAAAAACTGGCTAAAGAATTCTTCAAAAAGTGTTTGAGGGTAAATGGACATCTGTGAGAGAAGGCATTAGTCATCCTGACCTCTTATTGCAGCACAAAAACAGCTTTGAATTTGAAAACCCTTTTCATGTCTCTCTTTTCTGCAGTAGTTCCTTCCATTTTTTTGTGTGTGCTTTTCCTAAGGTGGTCACCTTGTGCTGGACACTGGGGAGGCCACGCCTGGAATCCTGGGGACAGTTTGGGCTCCTTGTGACAAGAAGGACATTGAGGATATCCAGGGAAGGGAATGGAGATGGGCAGGGGCTGGAGAATCCCTAAGGGAGCTGGGCAGGGAATGGAGAATCCCTGAGGAATGGGAAGGGACTGGAGAATCCCTGAGGAGCTGGGATGGAATGGAGAATCCCTGAGGAGCTGGGATGGAATGGAGAATCCCTGAGGAGCTGGGCAGGGAATGGAGAATCCCTGAGGAGCTGGGCAGGGAATGGAGAATCCCTGAGGAGCTGGGATGGGACTGGAGAATCCCTGAGGAGCTGGGATGGAATGGAGAATCCCTGAGGAGCTGGGCAGGGAATGGAGAATCCCTGAGGAGCTGGGCAGGGGCTCAGCCTGGAGCACAGGGGTCTCCGGGGGAATTTCTGGCTCTGCCCAACTCCTGCCAGGAGGGGACAGCCGGGAGGGATTTGGGATCAGGGACAGGGACAGAGCAGAGGGAACGGCCCCAGGCTGGGCCAGGGAAGCTCAGGGGGGATTTTGGGAACAATTTCTCCATGGAAAGGTTTGTCCAGCCCTGTCCCAGCTGCCCAGGGCAGTGCTGCAGTGCCCATCCCTGGCAGGATTTAAAATCCCTGTGGATGTGGCACTTGGGGACACGGGGCAGTGCTGGACTCTATCTCAGAGAGCTTTTCCAGCCCTGAAGTGTCCATGGTTCTGGGATGGAGATTTTTGATCTGCCAGCTGCCTGTTCCAAGCCTGACCTGTGTAGTTTTCACTAAGATATCCCAATATCTTCACAGCCCTTGCATTGCTTCATTCAGAGCCACTCAGGCGTAGAAAAGAAATATCTCCTTTTATTTTTCCCTTCATTTCCAGAACTGTGGGGTTGCAGATAAGCCAGATGTGCAATTCATGAGCAGCCCATGGATGTATTTTTCCCAAATTAATGCTGCAGAGTTATTCTGCTCCCGGTTTTTAAAAACATCCTGGCTTTAATTCCAGTTTATATCACAGAATATCAACACAACTGCTGTGAGCAATCCCGGTGAGCCAAGAACACCAAGAGGAAATTAAAAGGGAAGGGATCCTCAGTGCTGCTGCCTCCTGGTGACCATTGGGGCTGGGAGGGACCCTGGGGGCTCAGCCCACTCCTCTGGCCCTCCCATCCATTCCTGGGGGCGTTTGGACAAATCCCATTGATGGAAAAATCCTCCCCCAAGTGCTTTTCAAGTGGGAAGTCACTTTGTGAGGGTGGCATGTCACCACCAGTGTCAGCTAATCCTGGCTGCAGCAGCCCTGTTAATGCAGGGCTTAATCTGCTGGTGACAAGCTGTGATTTATATTCCCGGGAGATCCCAGCCCTGCTAATTGAAATGGATTGGAACTCGTGTTCTCCATGATAGGCTGGGTTTGGAGACTCAGGGTAAGACACACAGAAAGAGCTGAACTGGGTAGAATTTAAGAATTAGTGTTACAAAATTAATAATCCTTGTCTGCATCCAGGTATTCCTCTTTAAATATAATTTTTTGGGGGGGAACAAATAACGGATTTGCCACGTCTGCTGACCTCCTCTTCAAGGAAATCAGAGCAAATTTAATAATTTGCCCACCTGAATTAGACACAAAGTGACTAAATAAGTGAGACAGTCTATCAAGCTTGATTATTCCATATGGAAATTGATTTTATGCAGTTAATTGGTGCTTTGCTTCGCTCGGTCTCTTACGTGTAAATGATTATTCTGATTTGTAATTTTTTAATCTAATTATTGCCATCTCTTTGAAATGATTTTTACCGAGGGTATTTGTATAGAATACATGAGGAATTTTTACAGTCAGATATAATTTTGTGGGTAGTTGCATTAAATTATAGATCATTATAAAATTATGCATTTGTCCCTTAAATTCCCTTGTTGTTTCTGAAGGGGTTGGAAACAAAGCTTGCCTGGTTTTTATTTGACAATAACCCCACCTTTGAGTGTGCTGTAAACAGTCCATTAAAAAATGATGGGGTTTATGGTGAAATTGAATGCTCTTCACAGAGAGTTTTCTGATTTATCACGTGGCTGAATTTTGAGGGATGTTTCCCAAGTGGAGAGGTCCCTGCTGGGCTGCACTGAACACGTGCACAAACATCTCCACACACTCCATTCCTTTTTATTTCCTCTGATTTTTAGGATATCCTGAGTCTCGAGGAAGAATTACAAGGATTCAAAAAACCAGAAAATAAAAACTCTGCCTGTTTGGGTTTTTAAAAGCTCCTGAATGTTAAAGCAATGTGAAAACACGGGACTTGATCAAACATCTAGAAATTGGACTTGGGCTCCAAGTTTGATCAAACATCTGGAAATTGGACTTGGGCTTGGAACTCCAAGTAACAGATTCTTGTGGGATGGTTGCCCCAAGGAGGAGGAATTCTGGGAAGCTGATTCCAGCTGATGGCACATCCAGGGTGGGAATCTGAGGTCCTGCTGCTCCACAGGCAACGCTGCCCAGGGTGGGGATGGGGATGGGGTGGGCATGGAGAGCCTGGCTGTGGTCAGAGGGGTCTGTGGCACTTCCCAGAGCTTCTGTTCCTTTTCCTTGGGAACAGGAGAATGAAGGGTTTAACTCCAGCTGGACTCTGGGGCTGGGAGCTCAGTGGGAGGGGTCCCTGCCATGGCTGGGCTGGGCTTTAAGGTCCCTTCCAGCCCAAACCACGCTGAGATTCCATGACTCCACCTTGATGACAGTTCCTAATTTCCCCCTGTTCCTTTGGGAAAGGGAGGAGCACTTCTCTTCCCAGGTGTTTTGTAAACTCTCAGTTGGAGGGAGCAGCTTTCCTGGGAATGCTGTGGCATTGATTGCTTGCCCTGATGACATAATGGGGCAATAAAGCCCTAACCACGAATGGGGTCACGGGAGAGCAATTCCAGTTAAACTGTAACCTGGCACTGCCTGGGATGGGTCAGCAGGCAGTCCCCGACTGTTTTTTGAAGCCAGAGCTTCAGGAAAAAGAAAACAGCTGCAATCAGCCCAGCTGGAAGTGGGAGCAGCTCCTGGTGCCTGGGATTCCAGCCAAGAAGGAGCTGCCGTGCCAGCTCACCTGCTCCAGGTAGGGGAACCCCCAGGCAGCTGGAAAAACAGGCTCTGGGGCTCGAGGTTCTTACCATGGAATCCCAGAGTGGTTTGGCTTGGAAGCCCAACCCATTCCATGCCTGGGCAGGGACACCTCCCACTGTCCCAGGTGCTCCAACCCCAGGGTCCAACCTGGCCTAGGGAATGCCAGGGATCCAGGGGCAGCCACAGCTGCTCTGGGAATCTGTGCCAGGGATTTCTGGGAGGAAAGCAGGAAGAGCAAAGAGAGACGGTGGCTGTGTCTCCTCATCCCCTTTTTGGTGCTTTTTGTTGGCTTTTTAAATTAAAAATTTAAATTTTTAAATTAAACTGCCACATTTTTGGGGTCGGCACTTGCTCTTGGTGTGGCCTGTGGCTTTTCCAGCCTACAGTGACAAGGCTTGTGTGTGTCTCATTTTTAATTCTGTTTTTTTGAACTGATGGTGCTTATCCTTGAGGATGTGACTTTTATAGCACTGGGAGGCTGGGGCAGGACCTGAGCTCTGGGATTGGAAAGCTCGGGGGGAAAAACACAAATCCCAACAGTCTCTCCACTCTGCTCTGTGTTACCTGGGCTGTTTGTCTGATTTTTTTCTTGCTTCAGGAGGAGGCAGGGGCTGGCTCTCAGTTTAACCTGCTCTGAAGCAGCTGGTGCATCCTTGGAAAAAGGCACAGTGACACCAGGGAGGGTTCACTGGCCTATTTTCCCAAAGCCCAGGTTTTACTCTTGAGCTGTCAGGTCAGATGAGGATTCACTTCTGCGGCCAAAATAGAAATTAGCCATGTGTGGTAATCCACTAATCCCTGGAAATAATGCCATTTATTCAGGTTTTGGGGAGCTGGGCTGTCCTCATGACCCCTCCTTGGGGCTGTCCAGAGGTGTCACAGGCTGCCCTGAGCCCATCCCTGTGGGATTGCATTTCCATTCCAGGGGCTCTGACTCCTTGGAGAGGGAAGCTGTGGCTGCTCCTGCACCCCTGGAAGTGTCCAAGGCCAGGCTGGATGGGGCTTGGAGCACCCTGGGATGGTGGAAGGTGTCCCAGAGTAAAGGACTGAAAACAATCCATCCGTGGGGTTAAACCTGAAAACAGAATCATGGAATCATTTGGGCTGGAAAAAACTCCCAAGACCATCCAGTCCCAGCTGTGCCTGCTCCCCACCTTGTCCCCAGCCCAGAGCACTGAGTGCCACCTCCAGGAATTCCTTGGGCTGGGCACTCCAAACCTCCCTGGGCAGCCCCTCCTATGCTGGACCACCCTTCCCATGAAGAAATTCCTCTTGCTGCCCAGCCTGAGCCTCCCCTGGCAGAGTTTGGGGCCAATCCTCAGCAGAGGCTGACCCGTGCATCTCCAGGGGATAAAGGCTGGATGCAGTGGGATATGAGTCCATAAATTCACTGTATCCCTGGGTGCTTTTAAAGGCAGTTCCATTTCTTTTCCCAGCAGTCGCCCTACAGCAGAGCTGTGTAATAATGACAAGTTTGTCTCTCCCTGGATCTTTCCACTTTTATCAACAAGAGGCTTCTTTGGTAGCATGTGTTGTCCTTCTTTGTTCAGCAGTGTTTTTCTCCCTGCCTGTTCTCCCAGGAGAGTTGTTATATTTTTTTTTTTTCCTTCTTGTTTTACCAGGCTGTATCATGACATTTGTGAGTAAGGAAAATGTGGGAAATGCTGCTGTGCCTGCAGCACTAGGGTTTTTCTCTTTGGTTCAGAAAATGATATCGTTGCAGGCCTGTGTGTGAAGGCCATAAATACAGAAATATAAAATTTATAGAAATAGAAAATTCACTGTGGTTTTGTGGCACTGCAGCTCGGGCACCTCCCCATCCATCCCAATGGGAAGAGAAGGGACAGGATGAGGGGAAACCAGGATGAGGTTGTGCCAGGGAGGTTTACATTGGGAATCAGGGAGAATTCCTTCATGGAAAGGATTGTCCAGCCCTGGCACAGCTGCCCAGGGCTGTGCTGGGATCCCCATCCCTGGGAGGATTTCAGAGCCACGTGGATGTGGCACTTGGGGACATGGGCAGTGTGGCAGTGCTGGGAATGGTTGGATTTGCTGCTCCTAAAGGTCTTTTCCAGCCTTAGTTCCATGAATTCTTGGTCCTGCTGAGCCCAGCCCTTTGCATCCACCTCAGCTGCAGCTGCTGGATTTCCTTGGAATTTCCTCCTCCTCTCTTCAGGTGGTGGAAACACAAAGAACCCAAACCCTCTGGATTTGCATAATCTGTGTGGCTGTGCTAATTAATGTCTGATAAACTGTGGGACACCCCAGCCTGCTCCAGCCACTCTTTATCCCATCCCAGAGAACAGATTCCAGGGCTCTGGCAGGGAACTGGCACCTGGAAAAGCCTCCTGACAGGGATTTGGAGACAGGCACTGATGTGCCTTTCGCTTTCTGCTCTCCTGGAAACCTTCCAGCAGCTTCAATTATTCTGTGGGGTTTTGGTTTTTTTTGAAGGAGCTGGATGTATTTTAAGGATGAGAGGGTGAACTCAGCTCTGCCTTGGAAAATCAGCCCCTGCCAGGACTGATTTCCTGGAATTCCAGGGGATTTCAGCAGCCTTTGCTGAGGGTGGGAAGCATCCCAGCATCCAGCACCTCTCCCTGTTAATTCCACTTTTATTCCAGCATTATTCCACATTTCCAAATCCTCCTTCTTTTCCCTTCCCTCCACTTCCATCAAGCGCCGCTCTGTGTCCCAGGCTTTATAATTATAAATATAATTATAAATTGTTAATTTGGGACGTTTCTATAATGCTAAGAATGATGCAGGCACAGTTTGCAGCGAGGTGTTAAACACAATTCATGGTCTAATCCCAAGAATGGGATTGGGAGAGAATGGGATTGTAAAACCCCAAGAATGGGATTAGATTGTAAGACATTTAGTCTGCTTAAATTAGAAAGAGTAGTAGAAGGAATTGAAGGAGTCAATTAGTAGGAAGGTGGACTGGGGGGAAAAAATTAAGAAAATAAAGTTTGATGCTAATAATACTTTTTTTTTTTTTTTTTTTCCGCTCATTGTAATAGATAAAAAAAACAACTTTTGAGTTTCCCAATTTATATCCAAGGAATTCCAGCTGTGTGCTGAGTTGGAATTTACTCCTGGGTGTAGGACCAGGCTTTGGAGAGGCTGGGAAGGACTGGGAATATTTCAGTGCTGAGTAACAGCTGTGAGAGTGGCAGCAAGGTGGTGTGAAAGTTGCTGTCATGGGAGATTTTTCTATATTTGAGTTTATCCAGGGATTATTTCTGGTGGATTATCCCACTTTACATGGAAAGGCAGGATTTCCTAATGGTTATTCTAATGACTGCCAAATTCCTGGGGTTTTTTTTAGTGTGTTGTGAGGCTGGGCTGTGTAATACCCCGTGGAAATTGTACTGTTAAATTCAATATATCACCCAGAAACTGGGAGCTCTGCTGAGCAGCATTTCCAGGGAAGGAAATTTTAGCAGTGGCTGCAGAGCCACCCTCTGGATAAATCCTGCCATTTGTGGAAGGCACAAAGTAAAGGTTGTGTGAAAATATTTCTAAATCAAGCAGGACTGGCTAATGGCTGAGATGGGAGCCTCTCCTAATTAATCTGTTCATTAGGGGATTGGATAAATACACAGCAAATTAATAACCACATTTATTTTCCACCTCCATTTAGAGGGGCTGGAGTATTTCTGGACCTGTTTATTTATCTCCAGCTATGAATTTCCTGAATTAAGACACAGCATGTTCTCATCACACTTTTCCTCCAATTTTCTTCACACTGGAAATTTTTTTCTGGCCTCACCACCTGAAGTTCTGTGTTTAGAAAGCAGCTGTGGCCAACATTCCCCCAAGGAATTCATCCCAGGAGCACCTTGCCTGTGGATAAAGGGGTCAGGTGGGATAAGGAAACTCTGAAAAGTGTGGGTTAAAGGGATTTGGAGCTTTCTGGTGTTACTGGGCTGTTTGGTGGTAAAAAACTTTTCCTCTTTGTTGTGAATTTTCCTCTTACCTCTGGGAAGTACTCCCAGGATTGTTTCCTCAGTGTCCTCAGATGGTTTTTTGTTAATGGATGGCGTATTTTTACCCTGATTTCTGGTGTTGTCTGTGAGCCATTCTGCTGTTGGATTAAAAACCTCCTTAATGAATTTTTTTTTGTGTGCAAAAGCTGTATTTTATTTTTATTTTCACATCAAAACTGAACATTCAGCGCTAAGAGAGTATAAAACAGGGTTTAAACAAATTTAAATTCCAAGCAAACATTGCTTTTACTTTTAGCTTCCTTCTGCCACGACGAAAAAAAAAAAAAACAAACAAACCAACAAACAAACCATGATATTGATTTATGCCTGCAAATTTACCTCCTGCTTTGCTTTCTTCCAGGTCCAGGATGGAACATTCCTGCTCGCTGCTGCTGCTCTGTGTTAGTTTCATTTTTGCACAAGCTCTGCCACCCAATGGGACTGAACTGCCCAAAACAACCACAGCATCCAGTAAGGACATGGGGTGGGCTGGGCAGGGGCTGCAGGCAGCTTGCCCTGGTGGCACACACTCCCCCAGGAGGCTCCTGCAGGACTGGGAGCCCGCTGGCCCAGTGCTGGTGGTGCTCCCAGGGTTTGGGCTGCCCCGAGTTGCTGCTGGGCTTTCGCTTTCTCTTTCCCTTGGGAGGGAAAACCACGGCACAGGTGGAGAGCTGCAGAGCCCAGGAGCTGCCCTGGGGATGTGGGCACAGAGAAGGGAAATAGATTTTCCTGGGACAGCAGGATGAATAGATTTAGACACTGTGAGGAGGCTTCACACGAGTTCTGTGTTTTGTCATTGTCCCAGTTGGAAGGGCAGGTTCTGCTCAGGAAGGCAGGAGCCTTCCCTGGAATGCAGAATGGAAACCCCTCCCTCTGAATTATTATCATTTCGAAACGAAGGGGCTCTCAGGCAACAATATGGGGATAGGAATAACAGTTCTTTATTCGGAGAATTCAATAAAAATGCAGTGATGCAAACCCAGCCCCTGGCAGAGTCAGGGTCCCCCCTGCCCCCTGGTGGGTGGTGTTGGGCAGAGCCATCCCATGGCTGCAGCTCCTGCAGGGGCACAGGGGGCTCTGCTGGGGCTGGCAGCCTGCAGGAAGGGGCACATTCCCTCTGCAGCTCCCCTGGGGATCCCTGGCTTCACCCAAGGCTGATTTGTTGCTTTATTTGCTTTTCATCTGCCTGTGAACTTTGCACCCCTGGGGAAGGAGAGGAGTCCAGTGTCAGGCTCGGCCCGTGGCCCCTTGGATTGGTTTGGTTCTTGGTTGTAGTATTAAAAGTGGAAATGGGGGAGGTTTAGATGGGATATTGGGGGAAAAATGAGGGTGGGCAGGAGCTGGCACAGGGTGCCCAGAGCAGCTGGGGCTGTCCCTGGATCCCTGGCAGTGCCCAGGCCAGGCTGGAGCCCTGGCACAGGGGAAGGTGTCCCTGCCCATGGATGGGGTTTGAGGTCCCAAACTCAGTTCTAAGCCAGAAATCTGCCAACTACTGCATTGATGGGACAAGGGAAAATGACACTGAGCAGAAGGAAAGTAGATTTCTGTGGGATTTTGGGGAGAAATTCTTCCCTGTGAGGGTGGTGAGGAGCTGGGCTGGAATTCCCAGAGCAGCTGTGGCTGCCCCTGGATCCCTGGAATTGTCCAAGGTTGGACACTGGGTTTGGAGCCCCTGGCACAGTGGGAGGGGTCCCTGCCCTGGCTTTGTTTGAGCTTTAAGGTCCCTTCCAACCCCAACCATCCTGCAGCTTCATGGTTATGGGGGGAGACACTCAACAAACCAAGGGGCAGCAAACCAGGAGAGCTGGGGACAGGGGATGGAGGGACAGCACACAGGGAATGGCTGTGAGCTGGAGGAGGGTGGGTCTAGATGGGATTTGGGGCAGGGATTGTTCCCTGGCTGGGCTGGAATTCCCAGAGCAGCTGTGGCTGCCCCTGGATCCCTGGCAGTGCCCAGGGCCAGGCTGGACACTGGGCTGGGATTATCTGGGACAGTGGGAGGGGTCCCTGGGTGGCAGGGGTGGGATGGGATAATTTTGAGGATCTTTCCATGCCAAGATTGGCTGCTACTTGAGGTGTGGCCTCCTCCAGCCCCTGCTTGCAGGGTGGGTGCAGCTCCTCCTGGGCACCCCAGAGCTCAGGGGAGGTGGATTTGGGGGAGCCAGGGGCTCCAGCATCAGCCTTGAACAATCCGAGCGTGGCTGCACTTAGTGCTCCCAAAAGAACCAAATTATTCACAGAAACCAGGCTGCAGCCGAGTGTAAAATTTGCTAATTAATCAGTTTGAAGTGTTGTCAAGTAGTTTTTGGCCCCTGCTTCTTGTCTGGCACCTGGAGCTGTAGAAAAACAAGTTACTAATATTGGGCTGGATATGTCAGAATATGGGAATTGAGAAGGGGAAGTCACTCGTTGTTTTTATCACTTCCCAGAATTTTAATAATGTGAGTACAAAGGGAGTTTTGCCATCATGTCGTTCCTGTTCCAAGCTTAATTCCAAATTGTGTTGAATTTCAGTCTGATAATGTGGATAAGAGTAATCTGATCATCCCTGCTTTAATTAAATCTTAATTTGGGTGATATGATTCAGAAATGATTGCTGTGACTAAACTGTTTTTCCTAAATATCAAAGCCTTCCTGACTTTGCAGGGAGGAAGAGTTTTGTGTGGCAGACAAGTAGGTGCACCCTGAAAATGCATTGCTGCAGGAAGAGCGCCAAGATAATTGGATTATCTAAAAAAAATTGATAGCCATTGAACTGATATGGCATTTTTAAATACAAAAATAAAGATTTTTGATTGAAGCATAAAGAAAACTCCATTTAACAGGCTAAAGAAAGACCTAAAAGATCCTAAAAAAATTCAGCTTTCCTTTCGCATGCTAATTTGATGAGTGATCCCCAAAGATACTTTTGATTCTGAAAGGAATAGGAATAAGTGATTTCATGTCTTTGTTTGAGCTGCCTTGATTTTTTTTTCAAAGATTTGCTGATTACAATGCCAGCTTTATTCTTATTTAAAACATGGCTGGGTCGATTTTTAGCACTGTTACCATTTTGCTTCCTGCAAGAACACCCTGAAATTGCTGCTGTGAAATTTCCCTTTCAGAAAATGAGAATATTCTGGGGTTTATTGCACTGCCACTTACTGGAAATTTGCCCTGGTATTTACTCCAGGTATTCAGCTGCATTAAATGAATATAAACCATCAAACCACAGGAGGGTTTGAGTTGGAAGGGGACCATCTAGTTCTGACTTCCAAGCTAATATTTATTTATTTATATTTATTAATGTATTTATTTATTTATTCATTCATTCATTGCATAAATTAATGTATATTTCCAGTAGAGACCCCTTAATGCTCTCAGATCCTTGTTGCAGTTTATTCATGATATTGTCCATGACAATCCCATAACTGCTGGTAATCCCAGTATTTTTAAATTGCCCAAGGTTAATCATAGCCTGGATTGTTTTAGTTCCTCTTTCATTTTCACTTGTGGAGTCGTTGAAATGTGACAGCAGCCTGGGAGTTGTAAACCTTTACACACCTCCCCAAATGTTTACATTCCTCTGGGAACTCCGTGAGGGTTCCTGGTGCCTTGGAATCCTCGCAGTTCCCTCCCATCCTGGAGGTTGGAGCCTTCCGAGGGGGGGAATTGATCCCAAAAGGGGCAGCTCTGGGGCTCCTGTTCAAGTTTCAACTTCCCCCAAGTCAGTGGGAATGTGAAAATGAGATTATTTCCCTCTCTGCTCCACTCTGGAGAGACCCCAGCCCAGACCCCGTGTCCAGCCCTGTCCCTGTGTCAGGTAACACACAACACAGACTCTGTGAAGTCACACATTTTTAGAAAGCTAAAAATGACTCTTTTTATTAGGGGTGGTTCTCCCTTATAGAGAATTTTACCCAGACCACTGTGACTGGTGAAACAAAGGTAAATTTTTTCACTCACACTGGTCAAACCAGAGGGACAGCAAGGAGAAATCCCTCCTGTCAGAAGGAATGAATAACATTAATATTATTACAAAAACATTCTATAATGTTCGTCACACTTCTCTAAAGAAGAACACCAAAAAACCAAAACATCAGGCCTGAAACCAGACTGCAGTGCCCAGCCTGGGAAGGACCTGGAGCTGTTGGAGTGAATCCAGAGGAGGCATCAGGATGTTCAGTGGGATGGAGGAAAGGCTGGAGAGCTGGGAATGTTCCCCTGGGGAGGAGGAGGCTCCAGGGAGAGCTCAGAGCCCCTGGCAGGGTCTGGAGGGGCTCCAGGAGAGCTGGGGAGGGGCTGGGGACAGGGATGGCTCCCACTGCCAGAGGGCAGGGATGATGGGATGTTGGGAAAGAATTCCTGCTGGATAGAATTCCCAGAGCAGCTGTGCCTGCCCATGGATCTTTAGCTGGAAGAGGATAGATTTAGATGGGATTTTGGGCAGGAATTGTTCCATGGGAGGGTGGAGAGGAGCTGGGCTGGAATTCCCAGAGCAGTTTCCCCTGGATCCCTGCAGTGCCCAGGGCAGGCTGGACACTGGGGCTGGGATTATCTGGGACAGTGGGAGGGGTCCCTGCCAGGGCAGGGGGGCACTGGGTGGGATTTAAGGTCCCTTCCAGCCCAAACCATCCTGTGGCTCTGTAATTCCCAGGAGGGACCCAGAGCTGGGACTTCCCTGCCAGACTCGTGGTTGTTTCAGGGAGAAAATGAGGCAGCATCAGAAAACTGAGTAATGGAGAAGGAACCTGGCTCATTTTATTTGGTATTTAAATGCCAGAGGGATGCTCTGCTGGCAGACACTCAATTCCAGGAATTAGTTTGCAGAGCAGAACTCAGAAATAGCTGGTTTCAGCTCAGGGTTGGCCTGGGTGACATTTAAAGGTCCCTGCAGCCCAGACTCAGAGATTCTGTGCCTGCAGTGCCAGGTGGGCTCTGCTGGCTTTGCCCGAGTGGGATCCAGCTCTGAGATGTTAAACTCACATTTATCTCCTGTCACTGCTGCCTGGGGGTGCTGCTTTCCCTCCCTTATCTGTCTTTTTTTCCTTTGCCCTTCCTTTATTTCGTATTTTTTTCTCTGATTTGTGTTTTGAGCTTCACATGTACCAAACAACTCCCCTGGTTATCAGCTGCCCATCAGCTGCTTCCCTCCTGCAGCCATGGCAGGGTTGGGGTTTTCCCTTCCAAAAATAGCCTGAGAGGGTTTAGTGTGGGTTTGGACATTTATTTGTGATGTCCCTGGGTTTTGAAAAGAAGATCAGGCCTGTGCAGAAATAGAGTTGGTTCTTGTGGGATTTCTCCTGTGCTCAGATAAAAAAGATTTTGCTTTGGTTTGAGTCACTCACCGGAATAATTTCAGGTTCAGGGCAAACTTTGCTTTTGTAGAGGGGGAAGAAGTGTTTTAATCACACTTTTAATCCCACAATTTACCCCAGACTGCAAAGGAGCTGGCCCAAGGTGGAGAAAATCAAAGTTTGGGGGAGGAATGTGGAGGCAGGATCAGTGCTGTGCACACACTGCTGGTAATTCCCTCTTTCCTCGGGGGCGGCTTTGTGTTTGACACCGTGGGCAGTGGGAACATCCCAGCCCTGGAGCAAATGGAGCTGCAATTCCAGAAAGAGCCAGGGCCAGCAGCAGCAGGAATTGGGGCAGGGAGAGCCCCGAGTCAGCCTTGGAGGCACAAGGGGCTCTCAGCATCCTCCTGGTGAGAATCCCCCTCTCTGGTGAATAGCCAAGTCGCTTTTTCATTGTGTCTCTAAAAACAAAATACCCTTGGGATGATCTTTGGTTGGCTGTGAACAGAAATCCTGGTGGGTTTGGGTCACAGCTCCTGGAGTGGGAGCAGTGGGAAAATTTCCCTGCTCTGGAGGATTTGTCTCTCCTGCACCCATTTACTCCAGAGTTTCAGTCATCAATTTTTGAAGCAGTAGTGATTAAAAAGTTATTTCAGGATTTGTTCCCTTGGGAATTCCCCTTGGCCTGGAGACAACTGTGTTGGCCAGAGATGTTTCAGCCTCTGAGCCTGCACTGGCCTCAGTTTTAACTTTCTCCTGCAATTTTTATGCTTCATTTATAAATTTACTGATATTAAAGAAAATACAGGTAAAAAATGAGACCACACTCTGAGGCTCTGCAGGGATGAAGCCATTGGGAAGCAACTGCAAGGGTTTGGGAACAGATATTCCCAGGTATAGAGAAAAAGGGACTTTTTGTGGATTTTGACCCAATTTCCTTGAGAAATGGTGGGAGGAGAGGCGAGACCCTGGGGCAGAGAATGAAATCAGTCGTGGCAGGGGTGCTCTGACCTTGACCAGAGAAGTTGTTTGGCAAAAGGTTCAGCTTCTCTTTTCCTGGCTTGGATTGAGCTTTCAGTGTTTGTCTGGGAATCAGTTCTCCAAAGACACCCCAAAAATGGTGCAGCAGTTCTGTGAAAGGAAGAGGAGGGTGATTTTTTTATTGTGTAATTGTCTGAGGGAAATTTTAATTCCCTTGTGATGCAAACTCATCGTTTCCCCTTCTCACATCGTGGCTCTTGTCACAGAGCTCAAGAGAACCCAACCCAAACCCCAGAATCCTGGGGCATTCTGAGATCCTGGGGGTGACATTTCTAAACTCCATGGAAGTGGCTGCATTTTGTCTGTGAGGGACAAAACCAGGGATTTTTTTGTGTCTGTTTCCCTGCCAGCCCTTGGCTTCCACATGGAGTTGCAAAACACCCCACGGGAGGTGCTGGGTGCTTATTCATCCCCATCCACTCCTTCCAAGAGTGATTTCCTGAAACCCTGCCAAGTCCTGGCTGCTGATTACAGTTTTGTCATGCCTGTCACTTTTATCTTTATACACCTCTTAAATGTCATCCTGTGCTTTATTGCCTCCCCTGTCTCTGGGTTATGGTGCTGCCTTACGAGCCCTTTTCTCCCTGGGTGTCCCCAGCTCACCTGTGCCTCTTACAGGAATTTTTTTCCCATTCCCTCAAACCCTGGTGGAGCAGCCAGAGAGTTTCCAGCTGCTCCCAAGACTCAAATGGTTTTGCAGCCATCAATGCTGGGTGTTGTTTGATCTACATGAATCCTTTCGGAATTATCGCAGGTGTTACCTGCTCCGAAATATTTTATGGGATCCCAGAATGGTTTGGGATGGAAGGGACCTTAAAAATCATCCACTGCCATGGGCAGGGGCACCTCTCACTGTCCCAGGGGCTCCAGCCTGGCCTGGGACACTGCCAGGGATCCAGGGATTCCCAGCTGCTCTGGGAATTCCATTCCAGCCCCTGCTCACCCTCCCAGCCAGGAATTCCTTCCCAATATCCCATCCCAGCTCTCAACGACCACTCTAGGAATGGTAAAAAAAAAAACCCATTAGAAGTGTGTAAATGTAGTTTAAAAGGGGAAAAAAAAATCCAAAATACCAGCAGCAACAAAAAAATGCCTTAATTTCGGGTGGTTGTAGGGTTGTGTTGAAGACTCAGACTGGGAGTTTGGCTTCCTTAGATAAAACATGTTGGGTTTGTAATGATTTTAATCTGCTCTGTATTGAATTATTCAGTAGAACTAAAAGGTTACAGAAGCATAATGAAAGTGAAAGGTAAAGAGACACATCCATAAAACACTGTGAACAGAAGGGTGAGGCTCAGAGCTGGTACCAGATATAACAAAGATTTCTTTAATCCCCATTCCGAGAGAAATGTCATTATTCCTGCTTGTTCTCACATTTATGTAGAATTTCAGGGAATAAAATCTATGTGAAAAGTGGCATTTTTGGGTGGTTGAGAAGCAGCTGATGGCACTGCAGCAAATCATTTAAAGGGCTTCAAATCCAGCTTGGTACCTTAGAGCTGTTCACCTTTCTCTGATTGCAGGTCAATTTAAAAATCCCCTGTGTTTTTCTCAGCAGCAGTTTGGTTGTGCTTTTGACAAGGGAGACAAAAATTTCAAAATAAAAAAAACCCATCAGCTTTCAATTTGAGCTTTGCAAATTGTGATGCTTTTAGTCAGCAGAGGCAGACAAGTGGACAGAACCTTTGGTGCCTGGAGCCCAGTTTTCGTGCCGGCTGGGGCAATCCATGGCTAATATTCCACATTTCCTGTTCCATCCCCAGACTCTACCGAGGAGAACACGTTGCACAAGGAGCTGCTGACCTCCCTGCTGATCCTGGTGCTGGTGGTGCTCATTTTCGTGGTGCTGGTGGGGTATTTTTTCAGGTGGGTGCTCGTGGGGCTCAGCCCAGCCCTCGTGCCCTCCCACGGAAGCAGACGGCAGGCAGAGCCCGCCCTGCTCCCGTGGCAGCATGAACAGAAAGAGCTTCTCCAGGATTACATGGTTTGTAAAAATTAAAAAAAAAGGGGGCTGGGAATGGGGGAATGCTGCTTTCCTCTTGCCAGGATTGCCACATTAACAGAGTGCCTCTGTCCCAGGTTCAGGAGACACAGGAAAGCTGTGGTGAACTCCGGCGACAAAAAGATGCCAAATGGGATCTTGGAGGAACAAGGTATGGAGGGATTTCCTTTCAAACTCTCATTTTTATTTGTGTCTACCGTGTTCTTTAATTCACAATTGCTCAATGTTTGCTTTTATTTCTAATAGAAGTGACAGGGTTGTTGTTAAAGAGAAAATAGTTGGGAAAAAATAGAATCCTAAATGGTTTGAGTTGGAAGGGACCTTAAACTCGTCCAGTTCCACCCCTCATGCCATGTGCAGGGACATCTTCCAGCACTTGGTTGTCCCACCCAGGCTGGCCTTGGGCTAGAGATCCACATTTAGAAATCCATACTCCAGCAGCCTGGAGAAAATCTTAACTTTCGGTTGCTGCTTTGAAATGGGTTTCACTTTAGGTTGTGATGCAGCAAATGTTTGTGTGTGAAACTCTGCTGGGCTCTTTGGAGATGTTTTACCAGGCTGCCAGCTGAGAGCCAGGTTCGTGACACCGTGATCCTTGCATTTAGAGGAGGAATTGCATTATTTCTTCTTAAAATGGGGGGAAAAGCCCTGAGCACTTTGTGAATCCTCTGGGTGGTTTCTGGACGGGAGCAGGGGGCTGAGATGGGGCAGTTTGAAGGCAGAGGCACTGAAATAAAACCCTCTGAGGAGTTCAGAATGTTTCCCACGGGGCAGTTTGAAGGCAGAGGCACTGAAATAAAACCCTCTGAGGAGCTCACAAAGTTTTCCCCGTGCTTTGAGTCGGGCTGGGTTTGTTTCTGCCCCTGGGCAGCCCAGGCTGGCTCCTCTGTGGGGCTCAGCTCCAACCTGGGCAAGCTGTTCTAACCACAACCCAGAGAAAAGAGATCAAGTTAAAGATAAAATATTCTATCTGGGGTTTGGGTCAGTCCCACTCGGCCGTGTGTGAGTGGGTTTGAAGAGGTGGCAGTCAGAGGGAAAGTCAAAACCCTAAAAATACCCAGCAGCTTCCTGCTGGGTTGTTCCTGTGCACAGGGGCAGCAGCTCCTCTTAGGGCACAGTTTCTGTTGGCTGCCAAGTTAAGGATAAATTATTTTTTATTATTATTGTTGTTTTTCTCATTATTTCCCCCTGAAATGAAATAATCTCCTTGGTGGTAGTTGCCAAAAGCTGTCCTTGCCCTGTCAGCAGAAAGAACCTTCTCCTTTTCTGAATAAAACTTGGTCACTTTTTAATCCAGTGTAAATAGAGGAATCATTAATTTCAGCAGAAATCATTAATTTCACCAGTAGTGGTTTTTCTTGCTATAATTATGTTCTCAAAGCAGCCACTTGGCCTATGATTTGGTGTTTTAATTTCCTTTAAATCACCTTTATCACCTCCAAGGGTCATGATAGAAGTTTGTTTTGGCATTGATGCCTTCTGGAGGCTGAGCTGGAGCAGAGAGCAGAAGGATAAAGCAGGGATTTATTAAAAGGGATTTATTTATCAGTGGGCACAGCTGGGCAGCACCAGAACCTGGGGAACACCCAAGGGGAACCCAAAATGGGCACAGAATGGATCACGAGGTCCCAAACTTTTGTAAGTTCTGGTCCATCAGCAAATTGGAGTTCATTGTGCAATTAAAAATTCAGGCTATGAAGCTCCATCCTCCTTGCTTTTCCTTCTCACTTCACCCTTGGGTTTGTTCTTGGGCCTCAAAGTTCCCCTTGGTCCCAAACTAGAGCAGGAATTATTTTGTCTCCTACTCTGTGAAGTAGCACTAAATATAAAACCTAAAACTACCCCTGAAACAACCCAGAATCTAAAAACCCACAAAAGCGAAACCCTTTCAGCAGCAGGATGAATTTGCAGCTGGGAATCTCTGGCTGTGGCCATGCCTTTAACACCCCCTGCCCTTGTGCTGACAGAGCAGCAACGGGTGATGCTGCTCAGCAGGTCCCCCTCGGGCCCCAGGAAATATTTCCCAATCCCCGTGGAGCAGCTGGAGGAGGAGATCCGGATCCGCTCGGCAGACGAGGGGAAGCTCTTCAGGGAGGAGTTCAATGTAAGTTTTTGCACGTGGGTGGCTGAAAATGGGGGGAAAAAAATGAAATCTCTGCGAGGATTAAAAATTCTTGTGTGTGGGGGCACGATTGGTGCTGCTCCTGTGGGTTCTGTCACGGGTGGGGACCCTTCCTCTGGGTGGGAAGTGGAATTTTTACTGATTTCTGATGCTAAATTGGTGTTATTTGAACTGTTTGCCTCTGGCTGATGTTTAAGGGAGGTTTTTAGTGTTTGCCTGAAGCTGGAGGAGAGGAACACTGAATATAAATCTCTTTAGAACTGATTTTCATGGTGGTGGTGGAGGGGTTTTGGGGGATTTGGGTGTTTCATCTCCATGGGAAGTGCTCAGAGGAGAGGACACACTGTGGCCTTAATATTGCCCTGGTGGGGGTTGGCTTCTTTTACAATACTACTACTATTATAATAATAATAATTTTACTTTTTAATAATAATAACAGTAATACTTTGGCTTTTTAACAATAATAAGGATAATTTCACTTTTTCACAATAATAATGATAATATAATAATGATAATGTGACTTTTAAACAATAATCATGGTAATAATAATGATAATTTTACTTTTTAACAGTAATAATTATAGCAATAATGATAATTTGACTTTTTAACAATAATAATGTTAATAATAACGATAATTTCACTTTTAAAACAATTAATAATAGAAATAATATATAATAATAGTTTCACTTTTATAAAACAATAATATATGATAGTAATAATGATAATTTGACTTTTTTGCCCTTGGTTGCCATTCCAGCCCTGCCCTCTTTGCAGCTCCCATAGCACAGAGTTTCCCTCTGAGCTCTCAGGGTTTTCCTGACTTTTTATGACTTTTTTTCCCTTCCCTCCAGAGCAGAAGCAAAGCAGGAGCTTAAATGTCAGGCGTGGATTTGTGAGAGCCAAGGCACGTGTTGATTAGGCAGGCTGTCGAGTTACCTTCTTAATTGGGAGCATATTTAGAGCTGCAGTTGGGTCGAGGATAAATTTAAACCACAGAATTTGGCCTCATCAGGCAGGGAGCATTGTGGAAATCCTTCTCAAAGCTGACAAAACAGAAGTGAGAACCAGCTTGGCGAGGTGGATTTTGACTCTCTTGATTAATCTGCTCTGAGGTTCAGAGTGAACCAAACCATCTGTTTTCATCTTTAAACCCCTCTTTGGGTTGGTAATTTTCTGTGAGCGGGTGGGATTCTGCCCACACCCAAGGACCTGGGGTCTGATCCCCAAAAATCAGCAGGGATGGGGTCGATGCTCAGTGTGGGGTTTTTGCTGAGCTGTCTGCTCCAGCCTGGGAGGGCGGGAGCATCCCAGGCCAGGCTGGACAGGGTCTGGAGCCCCTGGCACAGTGGGAGGGGTCCCTGCCATGGCAGGGGGGGAGTGGCTGGGATTTAGGTCCCTTCCCACCCAAACCATTCCATCATTCCCTGGTCCTGTGCCTCAGCCCTGCCCTGGGATGCTCCAGGGCTCTCTGCCCACTCCACCCAGCCTGAGCCCACGTGTCAGGGCCAGACATCCCTGGGAATGCAGCTCCAGTGGGAGTGAGGAACAAATTTGGGCTGAAACCCTGAGCCCCGGGGGCCAGCACTGCCCAGGCACCTGCACCAACCTGACAAGTTGACTTTTTTGGTAAAAATAACCCAGACACTAAAAGATGAAGACACCCAGCAGGCAGAAAAGAATTCTGAGGACAGTTCCTGCCTTTGAGGACAGTTCTCTTAGATTTGTGTGCCTAATGTTGTTCTCCAGCACCTTTGATTTTGTCCTTAAAGCCTGAATGACCCTTCAGAGGCTCCTTTTTTTGTTATGTGATTCCTTTGTGAACGCTGGGTGCTAGAAGAGTGCGTTCTTTCTTCAGAAAAAAAAAAAAAATTAAACAGATTTATTCTTTTCTGTAAAGCTCCTACCTCTGCTGATCATCCCGGGAAGTTTGGGATTATTGCCTTGATTTTCAGGTTAATCACTGAAAAGCTTCTTTTAAGAGTTTTCTTTCGAAATTTTAATTCTGGCTTGCACGTGGCTCATTCAGTGCTTAAAAATAAATTTTTAAAAAGGAGGAAATGTGCTGATGTGGGGGGGTTGAGCCTCTGCAAGCTTCAGTGGGATTTTGGGGGACAGGTCAGAGGGTGGTGGCAGCAGCTGCCCCAGGGCCAGCAGGACTCTCAGCTCCTCGTGGTTGGGGAGGATGTGCCTGGTGAATCACATCCTGCCCATGGCTGGGGCAGGAGCTGAGCTCACCACCCACCCCTGGGCACAAGGAGATCCTGGGAAGATGCCAAGGCCCTGCACAGCCATGGAGAGGTGCTTTGGCCACAGAGAATTCCTTCTCAAGCCTTTTTTCACGTGAAAACCCAGCACTTCTCTGGCTGTTCGTTGAAAATGGGGTGCCTGTTTTCTAGGTTTGAAGAGGTCGTGTTGAAAACGATAATTATTTCATGGAGTCACAGAATTTGGTTTGGGTTGGAAGGAGCTTAAAGATCATCCTGCCGTGGGCAGGGACGCCTTCCACCATTTCTTTGCACAAAGAAATTCCGTTTTTGTGTTTTGTAAATGTACTCCAATCAGCACGATGGGCTGATAAAAAGCCACGAGCTGCACTGACATCAGGAATTAAGCAGTGTGCTGACAGCAGCCTTCTTCCTCAACCTTCTTTTAACCTCCTTTCTTTTCCCTTCACAGCTTTATGCCCCAAAAACACCCCAACCACCCGAACCCACGAGTGCAGGGCGCTGTTTCCTGTGTGGAGGAGGCTCAGTGCTCCCCATGCCCCCCTCTCCTCTCTGCACTTTTGGGGGGAATTCCAGCCCTGCTCCCTGCCAGCCACCCAGGGCTGCTTGGCACAGCTCTACAATCCCGACCACGTTTTTCCGTGCCCTGAGTGACTCACACTGGCCAGGGGGAGGTACAAGAGTGGCCCAAGGTGGTGGGACCTTCCCAAACTGCTGGGATTTCACCTCAGTGGGACCCACCCTGCTGGCACTGGGGGTTTTGGGGTTCAGCTAAAGGAAATTTATGAGATCCACTTAAAGGAGCTTCTCCAACTCCCGTTCTGGCTTGGTCCATCTGCAGTGGCAGCATCTCAGCTCCACCCTGGGCACCTCCTTGCTTTGATCCTCACCCTCTTCTCTGTTTTTTCCCGTTGGTTTATTGCCCTCCATGACTGTTTGGGTTTTGTTTGTTTTTTTTTTAAGCCAGGCTAAATTTATCTGCTCTCAGCTCCCGCTGCTGACTCACAGAACTCAGCTCTGCACAAAAAACCCACAGATGATTTTTCCTTCCTCCTTTTCACCCAGGGCTGGGCTTTCTCCTGCAGGGCTGGGTGAGATATTGGGTGTTTGGTGTCCTGGGCAGTGCCCAGCCCTGCTCCTGTGCCCAGCCCTGCTCCTGTGCCCAGCCCAGCGTGGTGCCAGCAGTGGCACGGCCAGGGTGGCAGATGGCAGCTCCAGCTCAGAGTTTAACAATTTGCTAAATAACTGTGATCTCCCAGGGAAAAAAAAATCCCTCCTCTCTCCCCAACTGCTGAACTCGCTGTCTGCAGTGAGCTCTGCCAGGGTATAGTTGCCTGTTAGAGAGGAATTAAAGTTACTGAGGGGGAAAAAGTTGAAATATATTTAGATCTGTTAGATGGAAGTTTTCCCTGCAGTCAAAATTATTTGTTTTCTAACACATTGACTCTGTATCTTTTTTATTTTTATTTTTTTAGTCATTAACGTCTGGATATGTGCAGGGAACGTTTGAAATGGCAAATAAGGAGGAAAACAGGGAGAAGAACAGATATCCCAACATCCTGCCATGTAAGCCGTTCCCTTTTCTTTTAAACCAGACAATTAATTTTGGCACTGAGCAGGCTGCTGATAGTGTTTGTGTGCTGAAAAGGCTCCAATAGTAACAATTGTTCTGGTCAGAAGTTCTGTGGTTTGGGAACTCTGTGCTTTTCCAGGCCTCCTGCTTACAAGGAAATACCACATTTCAGATTTAATAACTTGCCACTGTCCATGTTTTCTTTCAGATGATCATTCCAGAGTGATCTTGACCCAAATTGATGGGGTCCCACCTTCAGACTACATTAATGCATCATATATAGATGTGAGTTGAGAGTTGCCCACAGCTGGCCAAACTTTCGGAATTCAAGGAGTAATTCTCTGCTTGCACACGTTGCCCTTTCACCTTTTAACTGCTGTGGCATTTATTTCCACAGGGTTATAAAGAAAAGAATAAATTTATAGCAGCACAAGGTAACTCGTTCTCCTTTCTCTCTTCTCTGTAGCTCAGGGCTGAGCACATTTAATTGTGGATGTGTTGGAAAGGCTCTTTTTGCTGCAGGTGGGGGTCAAGTGTGAGGCTGAGTTTAGAGGCTACAGTTGAAATTAATTTGAAATGTGTGTGAGGTGAGCAGCTGCCTCTAGGCCTGTGGATTCTGCTCTGGGCAGAATTTCCCCCTCCTTTGGGGAAAATGAGAAAAAACCTCTTTGCTTGGAAATTGGTGTCTCCTGATGATCCATTCCAAGTTTGTTGTGGTCCCAGGGAACCTCGGACCTTGGCATGGGGAAGAGCTGCCAAGTTCTAAATGCTGCTCCTGTCACAGTTAAAGGATTAAATAATATTTAAGAATTAATGAGTTAGAGCATCTTCCAGTGCCTAAAGGGGCTCTGGGAGAGCTGGGGAGGGACTGGGGACAGGACACAGGGAATGGCTTTAAGCTGACAATGGGCAGATTGAGATGGGATTTGGGGCAGGAATGGTTCCCTGGAGGGTGGGGCTGGAATTCCCAGAGCAGCTGTGGCTGCCCCTGGATCCCTGGCAGTGCCCAAGGCCAGGCTGGACACTGGGGCTGGAGCCCCTGGCACAGTGGGAGGGGTCCCTGCCTGGCAGGGAGTGGAAAGTAAATGATCTTTAAAGTCCTTTCCAGCTCAGAGCATTCTGTGATTCTGAGTGACATTTCAAGAGAGGAGATTCTTCTGAAAATGTAGATTTGGGGCCATGATTATGTAAAAGAAGACATTTGGGGGAATTATTTAATACATAAATATCCAAATTTGGTGTATTCCAGACCCGTGCATGTGTAGCAAGCCCAGCTCTGGGTGGGAGCCCGGGGCAGGGGTGTGGGATCTGCTCTGGGATCTGCTCCATCCCCTCTCTGAGCACTGCCCTGTTCTGTCTGCAGGACCCAAGCAGGAAACAGTCAACGACTTCTGGAGGATGATCTGGGAGCAGAAATCAGCCATTATTGTCATGTTAACCAACCTGAAAGAAAGAAAAGAGGTAAAGAGCTCTCACTCTGCTCTGGGATGTCCCCTGTGCTCGTGGCTGACCAGGTGCATTTCTGATCACTTCCTGCCCTGAGTTTCTGCTCCAAAGTGTGGTTTTCATTTCTAAAATAACCATTTATATCAGGTGATCTCAAGGAGAAAATTCTGATGGCAGATTTTGTCCTGCATACTCAGTCAAAGGAAAACTGCTGTGGTTTTATCCCAGTTACACTTGGGATGATTGATTGTGGGATGGGATTGATTAGGAAGGAAGATAAAAAAACCTGAGTGTTAGGTTTCAAAATGCACAGTTTGTCTACTGAACAGTGAGAAATTAAAGCTGCTTCCTTGTGAGGGTGCTGCTGCTCCTTCCTGTCCCCCCCGAGCATTCCTTGTTTTCCTCCTGGACTGGATTTTCCTGCCCTTTTGCTGCAGCTTGATGAAGCTCAAACAGCAAAGCCAGGCCACGAGGGCCAATTCCCAGTGTGAGCAGCCAGAAGTGCTAAATCTGGATATTCCTGCTGGCTCCAAAGGAGAGCAGCTTTGAATTTCTCACTGGCTGCAGCTAAAGCTGGAAAACAGAGGGAAAACCTTGCAGTGCCCACAGTTGGACACCTCTTAACAAAGCTGCCAAACTGAACCCAAAGCTGTGGGGGTGGAAAATCAACCCCGAGCTGCTCTCAGCTGCTGTGGGCTGAGCCTGAGCCGGGTGTGGGGCTCGTGCCAGCGCCCAGTGCTCCGGGACAGCCAAGACACCAAATTCCCGCTGTCCGGCAGTGGAATCCCCGCTGTCCAGTGGGGGAATTCCCTGCTGTCCGGTGAGGGAGTTCCTGGCGTCTGGTGGTGAAATTCCTGGTGTCCTGTGGTGAAATTCCCAGGGTGTGGCTGTGAAATTCCCAGGGGGTGGCTGGAAAATTCCTGGTGTCCCATGGTGAAGTTCCCAGTGTGTGGCAGTGAAATTCCCACTGTCTGTCAGTGAAATTCCCACTGTCTGTCAGTGCAATTCCTGGTGTCTGCGGTGAAGTTCCTGGTGTGTGGCAGTGAAATTCCAGTGTGAGGCTGTGAAATTCCCAGTGTGAGGCTGTGAAATCCCCACTGTCTGTCCGTGCAATCCCCACTGTCTGTCCATGCAATCCCCACTGTCTGTCCGTGCAATCCCCACTGTCCATGGTGCAATCCCTCTGTCTGTCAGTGCAATCCCCACTGTCTGGCAGTGCAATCCTGCTGTCCATGGTACAATCCCCACTGTCTGGCAGTGCAATCCCTGCTGTCCATGGTGCAATTCCCACTGTCTGTGAGTGCAATCCCTGCTGTCCATGGTGCAATCCCCTCTGTCTGTCAGTGCAATCCCTGCTGTCCATGGTGCAATCCCTGCTGTCCATGGTGCAATCCCCCTGTCCATGGTGCAATCCCCACTGTCTGTCAGTGCAATCCCCACTGTCTGGCAGTGCAACCCTGCTGTCCATGGTGCAATTCCCACTGTCTGTGTAGTGCAATCCCTGCTGTCCATGGTGCAATCCCCTCTGTCTGGTCGTGCAATCCTGCTGTCATGGTGCAATTCCCAGTGACTGTCAGTACAATCCCTGCTGTCCATGGTGCAATCCCCTCTGTCTGGCAGTACAATCCCTGCTGTCCATGGTGCAATCCCCACTGTCCATGGGCAATCCCTCTGCTGTCAGTACAATCCCTGCTGTCCATGGTGCAATCCCCCCTGTCTGTCAGTGCAATCCCTGCTGTCCATGGTGCAATCCCTGCTGTCCATGGTGCAATCCCCCCTGTCTGTCAGTGCAATCCCTGCTGTCCATGGTGCAATCCCCTCTGTCTGGCAGTGCAATCCCTGCTGTCCATGGTGCAATCCCCGCTGTTTCCACAGGAGAAGTGTTTCCAGTACTGGCCCGACCAGGGCTGCTGGACGTACGGCAGTGTCCGTGTGTCCGTGGAGGATTGCATCGTGCTCGTGGATTACACCATCCGCAAGTTCTGCGTGCACTCGGTGAGCGCCTGCCCGGGGAGAGCTCAGGCAATCCCAGAGATCTCCTTGGAAAATATTCAGACGTGTTAGAAATAACTTCATATAATTGTAGGGGGTGTTATATATATAGAACCCCCTATAACTATATAAATATAGAGATATGATAATAACTATATAATATATATATGTATATTTAACTATATTTTGCTGTATTTAACTATATATGACTATATTTACCTTATATGAGTTATTTAACTGTATTTACCTATATTTACTGTATTTACCTGATATTTAACTGTATTTACCTATATTTAACTGTATTTACCTATATTTAACTGTATTTACCTATGTTTACCTATGTTTACCTATGTTTACCTATTTACCTATGTTTACCTATGTTTAACTATGTTTACTATGTTTACCTATATTTAACTATATTTAACTATATTTACTATATTTAACTATATTTAACTATATTTAACTATATTTACCTATATTTAACTGTATATACCTATATTTACCTATATTTACCTAAATTTACCTAAATTTACCTATATATAACTATACACTAACTATATGTGGTTATTTATAGTTTATTTATAATTTATAGTTTATAGTTAGTGTATAGTTACAGTTATATAACGATACAGTTATTTGTAGTATATAAACTATAACTTATTTATATATAAATAACTATAACTTACTTATATATAAATAACTATGCAGTTATTTATAGTTAAATGTATTTTATAGTTTGTTGTTTTGATATATAGTTAGGTATAGTTATATATAGTTATATATAACAATATATGTTGTTATTTATATTTTATAGTTTATATATATAGTTGCATATAGTGTTATATAGTTATAGATGTAATTATATATGCAGTTGTTATTTATAGTTTTTATATATAGCTAATTATAATTATATAGTTATATATGATTATATACAGTTATAATTATATATAACTATATTGTTTATTTATGGTTTATATACATATATAGTTATTTATAGTTTATGCCTAAATTTTGGCTTTCACTGTCATAAATTAATTTTTACAAATTATTAATTGCAACGGGTTTAATATAGATTAAAACACTTTATATTGTAATAACTTCTAACTGCTTTTATTATAATAGAATTTTTCTTCTGTGGCCAATGCTCTGGCCCCCGTGTAACTTCTATTCTCCAAACATAATTTTTGAATAATATTTTCGTTTAAGGACAGTGTAATAAATATATTATAGCTTTAACTTCTGCAAAATATTAAAATATTTAGAGTACATATTTATAAATAAGAAATATTAATGTATTAAACATTTAACTTTTACAAAAATAACTGTAACTAGCAAATAAAAACTAATACTTTCAGTTTCATAAGTAACTAACAAAAAAACCAACTCAACCATAACTAATACTTTCAGTTTTGTAAGTAACTAACAAAAAACCCAACTCAACCATATCTGTAAAGTAACTGACACCGTCTATCTACTTAAATGACCTTTTTAAAAAATAATATAACCAATAACTATCAACTACTAAAACCACAAAACCAAAAGCTGTTGTGAAAAATTAACACACAACCCTCAAAAATAAAAAAAAAGCAATTCACCATTTCTACACAAGTCACCAAAATAAAAAATTCCCAAAACATACAAAAATTTTTTTAAAAAAATTTTAATATATATAACTTTAATAAATATGTGTCTAACAATACAATAAAAATATATATTAAAAAGTTATTATAGTTAACTAATGTACCTCTAACTAAAATAACCCACTATTTCTTGTCCCTTTTATCTTTTTATTAATCTTTAACAATTTTTAAAATAAATCTAATTTCTCCCAGGCAGTTAATTTGCAAGTAGAGAAAGGCGTGCTGCCTCTCCTGGGCAGGGCAGCAGAAATATCAAAAATAACAAAATAAATAATGAAAATAACAAAGTAAATAAGAAAAATAAAACAAAATAACCACGAAAAAATGTCCATGGGTGGAGAGAGGTTCTGGGTTTCTGTGCCCACTGATATTTTGGGAGTGTCCAGCACTGGTGCAGTCTGGTTTTCAGGCCTGAGGTTTCTGATTTTTCTAAAGCTCTGCTTTTCTGATGTCTGGGTTTTCTGAAACTCGTTCCCAGAGAGAGAATATAAACACCAGGATTGTTTTTGTAACATATCCATGGTGTGAATTCTTCCTGTGGGAGGGATTTCTCTTGATGCCCCTCTGGTTTGGCCAGTGTGGGTGAAGAGGTTTGTATTTCTCTCACCAGTCACAGTGGAAAATTGTATATAAGGGAACAATCCCTAAAAATAAATTCATTCTTTATGCAGCCTTTGAGAGAAAAAAAGGAAAAAAATCCCTGAACCCTGCCCACGCTGGGCCCGCCGTGGTTCACTGCAGGTACGTGCGCGCCAGCCGGGCGGCGTGGCTGGGAGGGGGGTTATAATGGGGTTTTGTGTGTTTATGAGGAGTTTGTGTATATTTTATGGATATTTATATAGGTGGGCTTATGGGGTTGTGTTTTTATGGGGGTTGTGTTTTTGTGGAGGTTGTATTTTTGTGGAGGTTGTATTTTTGTGGAGGTTGTCTTTTTAGGTGGGTTGTATTTTTAGGTAGATTGTCTTTTTATGGAGGTTGTATTTTTATGCAGATTGTCTTTTTATGGAGGTTGTACTTTTATGGAGGTTGTCTTTTTATGTAGATTGTCTTTTTATGTGGGTTGTATTTTTATGGAGGTTGTCTTTTTATGTGGGTTGTATTTTTATGGAGGTTGTCTTTTTATGTGGGTTGTATTTTTATGTGGGTTGTATTTTTAGGTAGGTTGTATTTTTATGGAGGTTGTATTTTTAGGTAGGTTGTATTTTTAGGTAGGTTGTATTTTTGTGGAGGTTGTATTTTTGTGGAGCTTGTCTTTTTATGTGGGTTGTATTTATATGTGGGTTGTATTTATATGTGGGTTGTATTTTTATGGAGGTTGTCTTTTTATGTAGATTGTCTTTTTATGAAGGTTGTATTTTTATGCAGGTTGTCTTTTTATGCGGGTTGTATTTTTAGGTGGGTTGTATTTTTATGTGGGTTGTATTTTTAGGTAGATTGTATTTTTATGGAGGTTGTATTTTTATGGAGGTTGCATTTTTATGCAGATTGTCTTTTTATGTAGATTGTCTTTTTATGTGGGTTGTATTTTTATGTGGGTTGTATTCTTAGGTAGGTTGTATTTTTATGGAGGTTGTATTTTAGGTAGGTGGTATTTTTATGGAGGTTGTATTTTTGTGGAGGTTGTATTTTTATGTGGGTTGTATTTATATGTGGGTTGTCTTTTTATGGAGGTTGTCTTTTTTATGTGGGTTGTATTTTTAGGTAGGTTGTATTTTTGTGGAGGTTGTCTTTTTATGTAGATTGTCTTTTTATGTAGATTGTCTTTTTATGAAGGTTGTATTTTTATGCAGGTTGTCTTTTTATGTGGGTTGTATTTTTAGGTAGGTTGTCTTCTTAGGTAGGTTGTATTTTTATGTTGGTTGTATTTTTAGGTAGGTTGTATTTTTGTGGAGGTTGTCTTTTTATGTAGATTGTCTTTATGTAGATTGTCTTTTTATGTGGGTTGTATTTTTTTGTAGGTTGTATTTTTTTGTAGGTTTTATTTTTATGTGGGTTGTTTTTTTATGGAGATTGTATTTTTATGGAGGTGTTTTTATATATGTGGGTGTTTTTATATGGCTGGGTGTTTTTTATATAGGTGGGTGTTTTTCCATAGGTGTGTGTTTTTATATATATGTTTTTATGTATGTGTTTTTATATAGCTGTGTATTTTTATATAGATGCTTTTATATAGGTGTCTGTTTTCATATGGGTTTTTTTCATACTTGTATTTATATTTGTATTTATAGATATATTTACTCACGTATTTCTATTCAAGGGTAATAATCTGTATTTTTGAGAGCCCAGATATCCCCAAAATTTCCAAAAAATCCCAATTTCCAAAGCTCTGTCCCTGCTCTCAGTGTAATACTCAAGCAGAAGTTGCTGTTCTGCTGTTTGTGGTTTTTATGAGGGCTCTCCATTGTTAGCTATCAATCTGTCCTTTGTCAGAAAAAACAGAGTGGGGAGAGAAATCTGTGCCCTTTGCCACTCAATTCATCCCCCACTTCTCCCACAGTCAAATTGCAGTTTTTTTTATGGAAATTAGCCATGGGATGCCTGAAAAGTTTGGAAGAAAGGCTTGAATTCAAGAGAGTTAAATGCTGCAATTTAAAAAATGTGCTTCGTGCCAATCCAGAAGCAATTCCCACTGGCTGGTCACTCACACAGGCACATCCTGCAGTCAGAGGCTGCAGCACTCCTGAAATCTTTAATTCTGAAACTAAAGCCAACCTCCCAAACAGTTTGAAGAGAATAATTGCAACCTCTGAGCCGAGCACTGAGCAGGAAGTGGCTTTTCAGGAGCGATTATCAAGGTTAGAATAAAAAGAACACAAGAGCAGAATGAAAAGAGCAGTTTTTTCTGTCTGGGTCTTGTTTTTAAGAAGAAAAAAAAAGTCATAAATTCCTGTATTTGTCTCTTTTTCCTTGCTAGAAATACTCCCTGGAAATGTGTGCTAGTGAAAAAAAAAGGTGTTTGTTCTTCTGGGATTCACCTTCTTTCTCAGGTGTCATGATTAAAAGGCTTAAAAAACCTTAAAAAATCTTAAAAAAGATTGGAAAAGTAGATTTGAGTTGTCTCAGTTGAGAATATTCTTACAGCCCTTTGCTGTATGTGGAGTCTCACTCTGGGCTTGAGCTTTATTTGGCAGCAGCAGCAGGAAACACTGTGCTGGGTTGAGCCAGCAGAAGGAAAGACAAAAGCAAGAAAAATCCAAAATAATTTCCTAAATACCTGCAGAGCTTTAAATATAAAGGGCCAGCAGAGCAGGGTAAGGCTGACACGAGGGTCAGAAATAAAGGAGGACAGAGGTGACAGCAAACTCCCCTCCGAGCTCAGGATGTGACACTGCTGAATTGTTGGGGAAAGGAAAGGGAAACCCATCAGCAGTGAGTAAGCAGCCACTTTCAGGGAGCCTGTAGGAAAACCTGGCCCAGCCACCTCTCCAGCCAGGTTTGGGAAATGAATCAAACACTGATTTAGTATCTGGAAGTCAAGGGGTGAAAATGAGGAGTGGCAGGATCTTCTGGTGATTCTTGTATTCTGTGAGGTTTTAGAAAGAGTTTTTCTTAGAATTTTAGAATAATTTTTCTAGAATCTTAGAATGTTTTCTTAGAAATAGAATTTTTTCAGTGGGTAGAGAGGGACTTTGAGGAATAGCTGAGTGAGTAAGGGATGCCAGAAAGCAGGGCTGAGGGTGGGGACACTCAGGGGATGTGGGATGGGATTGATTAGGAATGAAAATAAAAAAAAACTCTTTTCATTTTCCTGAGTGTTAGGTTTCAAAATGCAGTTTGTCAACTGAGCAATAAGAAATTAAAGCTGCTTCCTTGTGAGGGTGCTGCTGCTCCTTCCTGTCCCCCTGAGCATTCCTTGTTTTCCTCCTGGACTGGATTTTCCTGCCCTTTTACTGCAGCTTGATGAAGCTGAAACAGCAAAGCCAGGCCATGAGGGCCAATTCCCAGTGTGAGCAGCCAGAATTCCAGGGTGGGAACATCCAGTCACCAGCTTAGACAGTTTAGGATGGAATCCAGAGCTGAGGCAGGAATGTGCAGGGTGGAATCCAGAGCTGAGGCAGGGATGTGCAGGGTGGAATCCAGAGCTGAGGCAGGAGTGTGCAGGATGGAATAATCCAGAGTTGAGTCAGGAACGTTCAGGGCTGCAATCCAGAGTTTAGGAAGGAATGTGCAGGATGGAATCCAGAGTTTAGGCAGGAACATTCAGGATGGAATCCAGAGCTGAGGCAGGAGTGTGCAGAATGGAATAATCCAGAGCTGAGGCAGGAATGTTCAGGGATGGAATCCAGAGCTGAGGCAGGAGTGTGCAGGATGGAATCCAGAGCTGAGATAGTTCAGGATGGAATCCAGAGCTGAGGCAGTTTAGGATAGAATCCAGAGCTGAGGCAGGGATGTGCAGGGCTAGAATCCAGAGCTGAGGCAGGGATGTGCAGGGCTGGAATCCAGAGCTGAGGCAGGGATGTGCAGGATGGAATCCAGAGCTGAGGCAGTTTAGGGTGGAATCCAGAGCTGAGGCAGTTTAGGATGGAATCCAGAGCTGAGGCAGTTTAGGATGGAATCCAGAGCTGAGGCAGGGATGTGCAGGATGGAATCCAGAGTTTAGGCAGTTTAGGATGGAATCCTGAGCTGAGGCAGGGATGTGCAGGATGGAATCCAGAGCTGAGGCAGTTTAGGATGGAATCCTGAGCTGAGGCAGGGATGTGCAGGATGGAATCCAGAGTGAGGCAGTTTAGGATGGAATCCAGAGCTGAGGCAGTTTAGGATGGAATCCTGAGCTGAGGCAGGGATGTGCAGGGTGGAATCCAGAGTGAGGCAGTTTAGGATGGAATCCAGAGCTGAGGCAGGGATGTGCAGGATGGAATCCAGAGTTTAGGCAGTTTAGGATGGAATCCAGAGCTGAGGCAGGGATGTGCAGGGTGGAATCCAGAGTGAGAGTTTAGATGGAATCCAGAGCTGAGCAGGGATGTGCAGGTGGAATCAGAGCTGATTGCTCAGGGCTGTGTAGAAGGGATCGTGGCTGAAGGGAAGTGAGGGAGCTGAGTGGGGTGAAACTCCCAGGAATGAGCAGTGAGGGACAAGTCAGAACTGGGGAGGGGAGAGCCATGCCCAGAGGAGGCTTCCAGGGCTGTCAGGAGGAGAACAATCTCTTTTAAGTAGGAATGAAGGACACGAGGGGAATTCCTTGTGGGAACAACAAGGTTGGATGGAAGGGAGAGGGAAGGGAATCTCCATTGTCCCTCCAGACCTCTGGAGCTCGTGGGCTTTGATTTCCCTGCTGGTAGAGCGTGTGTGGAAATGAAATAATTGTATTACAAATACAATTTTTTTTTTTTCTGGTGTTATTGGAAACCTAATGTTGCCTTGCTGAGAATTGCTTTGTATTTTCGAGCCCGTGATGGGAGGGGAGATGTTTTTATTGTGTTCCTGGAGGTGTTTGTGGCCACTGCAGCCAAGCAAACTGCCCAGAGGTTAAAGGAGAGCTACTCATGACTAGGACAGGATGCCATGCCCTTTTCCTCTGGAAGGAAGAGCTGAAAGACGCTGGAATTTTGTCATTTCTAACGGTCGTGCTCCCTCTTGTGGCTTTTGAGGATACAAAACCCAAAAAAAGCGTTTAGTGATGGCAACATTGGGAAACGTGGAGCTAAAAATCACTAAAAGAATAATTGAAATTTTATCTTAACCTGAATTATTAGAGATGGTCAAGTAGATACTTTTTTCCAAAAGTGTTTTAAAATATAATTCTGATGGCATCAGCTGGGAAGAGCTGGGGTTTTATGCTAGAAACACACCTCTTCTTTTGCTGTCCTTGTTAAAATGAAAAAAGGGAGGTTTAGATTGGATATTAGGAATTATTTCTTCGCTGGAAGGGTGACCAGGTCACAGGGGAGGAACCCCATCCCTGGAGAGATTTAAAAGCCTTGGGGACAGGGGTGGAACAGCTGGACTCAGGGATCTGAGGCAGCTTTTCCAGCCTTACCAATTCCACGATTCCGCGGGGTTCAGCGTCTCCCAGCGAGAGATTTTTTGGGGGGATTTTTACCCTGGGGGCTCAGGGGGTGAGATGGAGGGACTTGGGTGTTGTCCTGTCCTCCTTCCTTCTTCTTCCTAACCCCATCTCCTTGGGGATGGTGGCACTTGGGGATGGATTGGAGTAGAATGGAACTGTGTGACACAGGTGAGGGGCATTGGATCATCCCTGTCAATAACTGCCAGGGAATTTGGAGTATAAAATCAGTGCCTGCCCCAGGGCAGGGCAGAGAGTGTGCCTGGGGCTGCCCTGCTGAACAGACCTGGGCACCCAGACAGAAAATATCTGAGAGAAGAGACAATAAAGCAACCTGGAGAGCAGCAGCTGAACACTTCTGACTCATTCTTCAACAGCTGGGCTGGGAATCAGAGACTTTTCCACATCTGGGGTCATCCTGACCAGAGGAGACCCCGAGACCCACGGGGCTGTTTGGTGTGTTTGTTGTCCCCCCAGTGCTGGCGTGGGGCGCACGGGCACCTTCATTGTCATCGATGCCATCATGGACATGATGCACGCCGAGCAGAAGGTGGACGTGTTCGAGTTCGTCTGCAGGATCCGCAACCAGCGGCCCCAGATGGTCCAGACTGATGTGAGTGTGCTCAAAGCACCCGAAATCCCAGCTTTGCCTGGGCAGAGAAGGAAGTGCTGCTGTGTTGGTGCTCTTTGTGCAGCCCAGCGTGTCCCCTGATGAGGCAGGAAAGAAATTATCACGTCAGGTTGGACAGGAGCAACCTGGGATTTAAAGGGAGGTGTCCCTGCCCGTGGCAGGGGTGGAATGGGGGAGTGTTACTGTGATGCAGATAGGAACACTCAGCAACACACACAGAGCAGAGGTGCAGACAGAGAAGAAGGAAAGAACTCCCCAGTTTATTGCTGCCCTCATATCTCTCAGTTTCTGGACAGTGAGCAGAGGTTGGACAGAGCAGTTCCCACCTCTCCATCCCCACTGCTCACTGGAGAAGTCCATTGCAAACATGATCCTTGTTTATCTTACAGTTCATGAGAACTGACTCCACTATACTAAAACAAATCAGAAGGCTGATTTTCAGGGACAACAGAGGAGTTTTGAGGTCTCTTCCCACCCAAATCATTCTGGGATTCTCTAATTCAAAAATGCACAAAGCCCGGTGGAGGATGTGGGGTGGGGGAGAAGATAAAGGTGGAGAAGGCCACTGTAAAACACTGAATTTTTCAGAGTCATTGCCAGGTTTTCCCATGCACACAGGAGTGGAATGTCAGAGCATATGAGTGGAAATGGGAGTGAAGCAGGAAAATTCGGGTTTAGTGTAAAAATTTCTAATTATTATTATTTTAGTAATTAGGAGATTGTCACCAAACAGTGACAAGACGAGGGGCAGTGGTTTTGAACTGCCAGAGGGGCAGGGTTGGGTGGGATACTGGGAAGGAATTGTTCCCTGGGAGGGTGGGGAAGAGCTGGCATGGAATTCCCAGAGCAGCTCTGGTTGCCCCTGGATCCCTGGCAGTGCCCAAGGCCAGGCTGGAGCCCCTGGGGCAGTGGGAGGGGTCCCTGGGTGGGATTTAAGGTCCCTTCCAAGCCAAACCATTCTGTGATTTTGAAAAGAGTCCCAGAATTCCTCATTTCCCTCCCTTCACGCTCCTCTCTGTCCCTTCCAGATGCAATATTCCTTCATTTACCAAGCCTTACTCGAGTACTACCTCTACGGTGACACGGAGCTGGATGTGTCATCCCTGGAAAAACACCTCCAGACTTCCCAAAACACAGCCCCAAACCTGGTCAAAATAGGGCTGGAAGAGGAATTTAAAGTGAGTATGGAAATGTTTCCCATAGGATTTCCAGGATTTAAGCCAAGAGGATAAAAGTGTAAGCTCAAAGGTGCATGAAAGGGAAGAGGTTGTTTTATTTGGTCGTTGTTGTGAATGGGGCCTTGCTGAACATCCTGTTCCCTAAATTGAGATTCTAATCGAGTTCCCTCATTCAGAGCTGTGTCATTCCCTGGCCTTTCCCTAAATGGTTTTTTTTGTTTGTTTGTAAAAGAAAAGCGGAGTGATTCTCTGGTGCAGGCTGCCAGATCAGATAATGCTGGCAGAGGAAGCTGCATTAGGTGCTCCCAATCTGCATCCCAGTGGGATTGTTCACTCCGAGGTGACTGACAGCAGGGAGGACTGCAGGGAATTCACAGGGCTGCTGCTGAATGGCCAGGCTGCCAGGAGAAAAACCTCACCCCCCAGAAAAACCCCCATTTCTTATCAGGGGAGAAACCCCAGATGAAGAAAACCACACTGGCTGTGTGTGATCATTGTTAAAATTATTGGAGTTCCCTGAGGGAATACTTAGAATTTTAAAAATTATTTTCCTTATGGTAAAATATTTATTTTCTATGTAGACTTAAAGTATTAATTGACATGTGGCTGTTAACTGGAGTTCTCCCTTTGCTGTAAAGGATGAATTTACCCAGAAATTGGGAGCTGGGTCAAGAAAAGGATGTAAAAATAAGTTCGATGATAGAGCAACAAGTTCCAAAAATCAACGTTATTGAGGGAAGGAAGATTAGATGGGATATTGGGAAGGAATTTTTGGCTGTAGGGGTGGGGATGCCCTGGCATGGGGTGCCCAGAGAAGCTCTGGCTGCCCCTGGACTCCTGGAAGGTCAGGTTGGAGCAGCCTGGGACAGTGGGAGGTGTCCCTGCCCATGGGGTGGCACAGGATGGGATTTAAAGTCCCTTCCAAGGCAGATTATTCTGGGATTCTGTTATTCCTTCTCAGTTTCCCTAGCCAGGCCAGTGGAGGGTTTCAGGCTGCTGTGGCACTGAGCTTTACCCCAGGAGTCCCTGGGGTGCAGGCTGTGCTGGCTGCCCCTCTCCTGCCCCCCGTGCTCACCCTGTGTGTGCCCTCTGCAGAAGCTGACCAACGTGAGGATCATGAAGGAGAACATGAGGACTGGCAACCTTCCAGCCAACATGAAGAAAGCCAGAGTCATCCAGATCATCCCCTGTAAGAGCCTGGCTCCTCACCCCCAGAGAAAGTGCCAGAAATCCCTGCTGGGCAGCACGTGCTGGCTCTGGCTGCTGGCTCAGAACACAGCTCTCCTTACAGGCTGTCAGCTGTAGAAAATTCACCGAATTGGGGTTTACTAAATCATCCCAAAATCTGTCACAATCAGGGATTTTGAATTAAATAATTCAGCAGTGTCACCTCTTAAACCACCCCCTTTTCTGTGTGATTCCACCCATGGTCTGAGCAGTGTTGTGGTGTCTGCACCTGGAAATGAACTTTTCAGGGAAAGGATTTGGTGGGGTTTGTTCTCCCAGGTGCAGTTGGCAAAAGTAACACTGGACTTAAAAAATTAAGACTAGCCTTTTTTTACTGGACTCAAAGCTAAGGCCAAACTTTTTCTTTCCCAGATGATTTTAACAGAGTGATTCTGTCCATGAAAAGAGGGCAGGAGTACACAGACTACATCAATGCTTCCTTCATAGATGTAAGTATACAACATTTTCATGCTTTTCCTTTTCAAATGAGAGATTTTGCTGACAGGTCTTTTTAGAGAGGCACAATCAGCTTGGCTTGCAAAGAACACGAGCTTTGTTTATGGGAGCTTCCAAATGCCTTTCTTACCTGCTGTTTTCAATTTCAGTTTAAATGCTTGTGCAATTTAAACCTTGTTAGAGTTACAAACCAAACCTTCTATTAAATTCTGACCAAACAAGTCAGCTGCACAGCTGACAGCCAGTGATTCCATTATCTGGGTCAGGTTAACAGGTGTAAATATTTGCTTTTCTGAGAAACAGAAAAGTCACTGTTGAGCACAGGGAAAATCTGTCACAATGTTTGGCAGCCAGACTTGGGCAGAGCTGGATGAATTCCAAACTTTCTCCCAGCTTCCTGTTGGAAGCTGATCACGGGTCTGTGTTTTGGATTTGTTTAAATATGAGAATTAATCGTGTCCTTAAGCAGTAAAAGCACATTAGTGCCTGAGGGTTGTGGATTCCATATGGATCACGTCTGCATGGAATAAGGAAAGGCTGGACATGGCCCTTGGTGCTGGGTCACAGGTGGCACTCCAAGATCTCAGAGGTCTTTTCCAACCTCCCTGATTCTGTGAAATAAAACTGGACCTCAAAACTTGAGGTAGGAGCTCATTCTAGAGAAAAGCTGGGAGCTGCTGTTGGGATCATCCTGTGAAATCTGGTCCTGCAGAATCTCATCCCCTCAGCCACGGCTGGAAGAATCCACCTGAGGATTGTGACTTTGGGGGAGATTTCAGAATCACACAATCACTGAGGTTGGAAAGCTCTCAGACCATGGAGTCCAACCATCCCCCAGCCCTGCCCACATCCCCAAGTGCCACACACACCCTTGGATTCTAAATCCCTCCAGGGACTGGGACTTCACTGCTACCCTGGGCACCAACGACACTTTCTGGGGGGAAATTTCCCCTAATATCCAACTTCAGGTGCAGCCTGAGGCCATTCCCCTCGTTCCCTGGGGGAGAAGCCCCCCTGGAAGCCATGCTGGCCCTGTGGCCAGCAGCCCTGGCCCCTGGGTGATCCTGCTGTTGGAGAACCCCCTGGCTTTATCAGGTTCTTCATCTCAGGGTCAGGATTAAAATCACAAGAGGCAGAATTCTTGTTTGCCCTTGGAAGTTTGTTATTCTTGATTTCAGTTCCAGTCTCGATGGCTGTGAGTGTTTCTGCATGCTAAGTGAACAAGGTGAAAATGGAGTGCAGAGAGAAGGTTCAAGGGGTTTTTAAGCCTAAACTGCCCAATTATGAGATGCCAACAAGTTTATTTTAACTTTTAACCCAATAACTAGAGACCTGCGTCCCACACTGAGGATTTTTCCAACCAATCTCACAAAATCACCTTGTGAGGAAGAAGAGAAGAAGATTATTCCCTAAACCTTGTTACATATATATTATTTTAACCCACCACCTTAAATTCTCAATCTCTCACGCTGTGCTATAACACACTTTTATTCAATCTCACTCTCAGTGCTCTCACTCAGGTTTGGAAGCCTTTCCAATGCTGTTTTCCTTCGAGGATCATTCCCTGCCAGCACAGAGAGTGAAATTCCCGGTGCCCGGCGTTCTGACAGTGCTCTCTCCCCGCAGGGCTATCGCCAGAAGGATTATTTCATTGCCACCCAGGGCCCCCTCCCTCACACGGTGGAGGATTTCTGGAGGATGGTGTGGGAGTGGAAGTGCCACACCATCGTGATGCTCACCGAGGTGCAGGAGAGGGAGCAGGTTCGTGCCCAGCCCGCATCCCGCTCCCCCTTCCCGCCCGCAGAGCTCCAATGCTGGGGAAACTATGGGGGGTTTGCCTAAAAATTCCAGCAGTCGAGATGATTTTTTTTTTTTTGCTTTGCCTAAAATGAGCACTTGCTTCACTGCTTGCACTGCTGCTTTTTCTGGAATTGTCAGGAAATGAAAAAAAAAAAAAAAAAAAGTGGAATCAAAGTTTTGGGATTTGGGAACAAACTTTTGTGTAAACTTTTATCCCAGTAAAGGCTCCCGTTGCTTATTCTGAGCTTGTCCTAATTTGATTCAAATAATTAATTCATTATTTAAGTATGAGAATTAATGCCATTAATTAATGAAGTCTTGTGCTGCAGCTTTAAAATTCTGGGTTCAACAAGGACATTGTGAAAAGCTTTTTCTTGGGGGTTTTGGGAAGTTTCTAACAATATTGCCTTGCCTTCAGGAATTCCATTTATTCTTCTACTCTATTTTAAAGGAATATTTGCTATCCAACCCCCCAGAGCCCTTTCCATCATGATGTTTTCTCTTCAAGAAATATTTTCTCACTGCATTCTGTGTGTTTAGAACACACTTATTATGCTGGACGTCACTTATACCAGAGATTCATGACAATGTGGATAACTGGGGGGAAAAAATATCAAGGAATGTTTGCAATTCTCTGGATTCTGCAGGAAAAATGCTGCCAGTACTGGCCATCAGAGGGCTCTGTGACTCACGGAGAGATCACGGTGGAAATCAAGAGTGACAGCCTGATGGATGCCATCAGTGTCAGGGACTTCCTGGTTACATATAATCAGGTAATTCTTTAAAATCCCAGGGGTTTTTTTGTTTTTTTTTTTTTTTTTGTTTTTTTTTTTTTTTTTTTTTTTTTTTTTTTTGCAAATCTGGTCATGCATCTTAAATTCTGGGATTTCTGTCTAAATTTAAATGTGGATAATCAAAAGCTGGTGTTAAGAGGAAGCTTGAAATGAAATATGAATTTGCGTTTCATATAACAATGATATGAGATAATTTTGCTTAAAATCCCTGGAAGTTCTGATCAGGAAAACAGGTGGCTGCGAAATGGGGGGTGGGTTTTGGGGTTTTTTTTAAATGATTTTTTTATTGCTGTTATTCCTAGATTTTTCTGCCATAAGTATCAGAGAAAATTTGGTTCAAGATTTTTCACAGAATTCCAGACTGAGTTGGGTTGGAAGGGAACTTAAAACTCCTCTCACTGCAGCCCCTGCCATGGGCAGGGCCACCTCCCACTATCCCAGCTTTGTGCCTGGCCCTGGGCACTTCCAGTGTATCCCAAATCCTTCCCAGAGCAAACAGCTGTGCAAACCAAGGGAACATTGTAGGGACAAATTATCAGTGGGTGGGAGATTTAGAAAGAGACCCACCAGCATGGAATCATGGAGTTTTACTGGAAATAAGATCATGGAGGTCTTTAGAAAGAGACCCACCAGCATGGAATCATGGAGTTTTACTGGAAATAAGATCATGGAGGTCTTTAGAAAGAGACCTGCCAGCATGGAATCATGGAGTTTTACTGGAAATAAGATCATTGGGGTCTTTAGAAAGAGACCCACCAGCATGGAATCATGGAGTTTTACTGGAAATAAGATCATTGGGGTCTTTAGAAGGAGACCTGCCAGTATGGAATCATGGAGTTTTACTGGAAATAAGATCATTGGGGTCTTTAGAAGGAGACCTGCCAGCATGGGATCATGGAGTTTTACTGGAAATAAGATCATTGGGGTCTTTAGAAAGAGACCCACCAGCATGGAATCATGGAGTTTTACTGGAAATAAGATCATTGGGGTCTTTAGAAGGAGACCTGCCAGCATGGAATCATGGAGTTTTACTGGAAATAAGATCATTGGGGTCTTTAGAAGGAGACCGCCAGCATGGAATCATGGAGTTTTACTGGAAATAAGATCATTGGGGTCTTTAGAAGGAGACCTGCCAGCATGGAATCATGGAGTTTTACTGGAAATAAGATCCTCAAGGTCCTTAACACGTTCATGCTGCAAATCCTCTGTGCAGCAGCCCCAGTGTTCCGGGCAGGAATTGTGTTTGCCCTGGGGAGGCCAAGAGGCTGAGTGGGGTTTTCCTGCTGGCAGGGCACCCAGGAGAAGCAGAGCAGGCTGGTGAGGCAGTTCCACTTCCACGGGTGGCCGGAGATCGGGATTCCTGCCGAAGGCAAGGGCATGATCGACCTCATTGGAGCCGTGCAGAAACAGCAGCAGCAGACAGGGAACCACCCCATCACTGTGCACTGCAGGTGAGTGCCCACAGCACTCGGTGGGGCCTCAAGATTTATTCTATTTTATTTTAGTTTAGTTTAGTTTGTTTCGTTTTATTTTGTTTTGTTTCATTTTGTTTCGTTTTATTTTATTTTGTTTTATTGTTATTTTATTTTATTGTTATTTTAATTTATTTTATTTTATTGTTATTTTAATTTATTCTATTTAATTGTTATTTTATTGTTCTTTTTATTGTTATTTTACTATTTTATTGTTATTTTATTTTTTTAATTTTTTATGTATTTATTTTTTTATTTTTATTCTATTTTTTATTTTTATTTTTATTTGTTTTAATTTGTTTTGGTTTATTTTATTTTGTTGTATTTGAGAGATTGGACAGAGCAGTTCCCACCTCTCCATCTCCACTGCTCACTTGAGAAGCCCATCAGGGTGATATCTTTTCACCAAGGAATGCAAACATGATCCTTGTTTATCTCACAATCCATGAGATCTGACTCTATTAAACTAAAACAAATCAGAAGGTTGATTTTCAAGGATAACACACATCATTTGTTACTCACCACAGCGACACCTGGACTCAGGAACTCCAGCCCTAGGAAACGCAGACTGCAGGCAATCACCAAAGATCTCTTTGTTACAGAACACTTTGGCCAGCCTCTCGCAGGCATCAGCTCCCCTTTTCCCATTTTTGTGCCAGCTCATGGCAAGCCAAGGCGTTTTCCTTGCAGTGCTGGAGCGGGGAGGACGGGAACCTTCATAGCCCTGAGCAACATCCTGGAGCGGGTGAAGGCTGAGGGGCTCCTGGACGTGTTCCAAGCTGTGAAGAGCCTGAGGCTGCAGAGACCACACATGGTGCAAACACTGGTAGGGCATCGAGCAGATGTGGGAGGGAGTTCTGGGTGGGAATATTCCTGGGAGAGGAGAATAAAGGGGGTTTTTTTGCAGGTTGGTGTAAATGATGCGTGGCGGATGCGTGCGGGGTTGTTAGAGCGTGTCTGGAAATACAACTTGGTTAAATATTCTTTGCCTTTTAGGAACTTGAGGCAGCTAAACTAAACTTGTTTGGAGTGTTGCAGGTGATAAAATGTATTAAGTAAATGGCTTTCGAGCTGTTTGTCAGTTGTTCTTTCTTACTTTAAAATGTCTGGGCATAAATTGGAATTGTGGAATGGTTTGGGTTGGAAGGGAACCTTAAAGTCATGGCAGGGAGACCTTCCACCATCCCAGGGTGCTCCAAGCCCTTTCCAACATGGCCTTGGACACTTCCAGGGATGTGGAAATCTTTGGAAACATCTTTGACTTGTTTAAAATCTTTAAAGTTTTCCTTCAAGTCATCTACACCTGCTACTTGAAGTCCAGATGCTTTTCCCTACTGAGTAAACGTAAAAAAGTTTTTTGAGACGTTTCTTAACTTGAAAATATACAAAAATATTGGTATTTTTGATTGCTGAATGGAAGCTGGTATGGAAATCTGAAACATCTTTAGAAACAATTACCTCAACCCCCTTTTTTCCAGGGAGATGTTTTCTCTGTCCCATGGATAGGAAGAAAAGGAATTGGATTGTAAGGCTGAGACAGGGAAGGATGGCTGCCCACTCCCAGAGGACAGGGCTGGATGGGATTTTGGGAAGAAATTCCTGCCTGGAGGGGGGGGGAGGGGCTGGGCTGGAATTCCCAGCTGCCCCTGGATCCCTGGAGTGTCCGAGGCCAGGCTGGACATGTGGGGCTGGGAGCCCCTGGGACAGTGGGAGGGGTCCCTGGCTGGCACTGGGTGGGATTTAAGGACCTTTAAACCCTTTCCTTTCCTTTCCAACCCAAACTATCCTGGGATTTGATGATTCCCCGGTTATCCCTGGGCAGTGCTCAGGAGGTTCTGCTGTGAGCAGCTGGGTTTAAACCAAAAGCCAGGCCTAAGAACTGATTCTGTTTAAGAACCATCTCTGAAAAAAGCTCAAGAGATCGTTTGAACCGAAGAGCGACGATCAGCCCTGACCCAAGACACAGGAACCACTGCTTGTATTGAAAATAAACCCAGAAATCAGAACAGACCAGTCCTCAGCCACTGGCCCCAGTTAGGACATGTTGAATTTATCACTGGGATTTGCAGAATCCCAGAATCTGGGATTTTCAGATCTTCTTAATGTAACCAAAACCACATTTTGGTCTCTTCTCCTTGTTTTCCAGGAACAGTATGAATTCTGCTACAGAGTGGTACAAGATTTCATCGACATCTTTTCAGATTATGCTAACTTCAAATGAGAATTCTGCCTTATTTTTTAATTTGTCTGTATAAATAGTTGTATATTATGTTAATTTATTCCGTGTCACTTGGATTGTTGACTGAGCTGTAAATACAACGTTGTGCTGGCTCTAAAAGTTGCATTTGCTGTATAAAGTTGTTTCTTAAATATAAATATCTTCTAAAGCAAAGTATAATGTTCCTATACTGTATAGCACTGTAAGATGGGATAGAAATCTTTATTCTAAATAAGAAGAAATTAATTCTTGGTTTGTTTTTTGTTGTTTTTTTTTTCTTTGAATTTTGCCCCTCATAAATATTTATGATGTTATCTCCCAATTCATGAATTTTTTGACAGGAGATTTAAAATTCATCCTAAAAAACGTGAGTTTTGATGCACGTGTTTAAATGTGTTTTGTTCCCCAGGAAAATATGTTCACCATTAAAACAGATATTTATTTTTCCAGGCTGTTTTAAGGAGCCTCCAGGTTTTGTTGCATTTTGAGTCTTACTGTCCATAGGATAAAATTAGTAGAAATACAGTTTTCAGTTTTTAAATTAACAGAAACTTTCAAAGCCCTGTTAATTTGTTCTGTTTTTTTTTTTTTTTTTCGAAATACTGTTTAAATCGACTTAGAAAGGCAATAATGTGATTTTTAGAATATTTTGCATATTTGAAAAGTATATTTTGCAGCACCTGAACTTGTCTACTTGAAGATAAAGGCCAGAAATGGAGTTTAAAGCTTCTCTTCTCTATGAACACCTGCATAATTTCCCACTTCTTTAAAATAAGACATGAACTCTTATTCCTTGATTTGACTCAGCAGGATAACTAAGAGGTAAAAATTAGGAAAAAAAAAACATTTTATGAACAGTTTAATGCCAGAAACAAGTGAGTATTGTGGCAAAAGCTCCTTCGGGTTCTTACCCTCCCAGAAATGTTATGAACAAAGGACTTTCCAGCAGGGGTTTAGGGTTGTGTACAGAGATATATTTTTACTGAAAGTACTACTGAGAAGAGAATTGGTGACAGAAAATATAAATTTTTTATTACAGCCCTCACCAGGGGCTGGAAAATCCCCAGAATCACAGGGCGCCCAAATGTTGGATAATTACCAAGCTTCTCTTTCCCACTCTTCCAAGAGCATCTCTGACTTAATGAGCACAAAGGGGTGAATCTGTAATTAATTCCACAACGAATATGCAACAGTTCTGTCCCATCCAGCCAGGCTTTGGCCATGCAACATCAAAGCCTTATTTCACACAAGCAGCTTAAGCTGAGCTTTGCCCTGCTGTTCTTGCACTATTTAATCCCATTCCTCTCTAACCTCATTGCACCTCGGAGCAGTGCAAGGGGGCAGGAAGGTGTGCCCAGGCTTCCTTCCATTCCCTGCTGGCTGGGAAAGGTTTGGGATTGGAATTCCTGAGCGCCCAACTCCCACGGTGCCACTGGCTGCTCTCGTCTCTCCTGTATTTATTTGTACAGTAAATGATGCACTTCAAACCCGAGATTGTTTCGAGACTGACCCTCGCTCGTGAGTCTCTGGGAGAAGAAACTCTCGAGCCACAGGGCTGGGTGGTGAAAGTGGAGCTGAAGAAGGGCACGTTCCTGAAATTCCATCCCAATCCATAAATTCAGCCTGGAAATGGCACAGCGGGGGCTCAGTCGGATTTGTGGCACCTCTCCCAGAGGTTGGAGAATAATGCAAAGGAATTCCCATTTTCTGATCCTGATGTCAGGATCTTTCTGACCATTTAGCCAGCATTTGAATAATAATGATAATAATAATTTGTCTGTTGGACAGATTTTGTGGGTCCCTGAGGTAAAACTTGGGGTGAGTTGTCCATGAGATCTGTCTCAGTGCAGGGAGACTCCAAAGGCTGGAGAATAATGCAAAGGAATTCCCATTTTCTAATCCTGGTTTAAGGATCTTTCTGACCGTTTAGCCAGCACTTGAATTTGTCAGATTTTTGGGTCCTGAGGTAAAAACTTGGGGTGAGTTGTCCACAAAGTCGATCTCAGTGCAGGGAAACTCCAAGAGATTGGAAAATAATGCAGTGGAATTCCCATTTTCCAATCCTGGTGTCAAGATCTTTCCAACCATTTAGCCCACATTTAAATAATAATAATGTTATTAATAATAATAATTTATCTGTTGGGCAGATTTTGTGGGTCCCTGAGGTAAAAAGTGGGGTTGTGTTGTCTCATGAGGTCAATCCCAGTGCAGGGAGACTCCAAAAGGTTGAAGAATAATGCAAAGGAATTCTAAACCTGTTTTAAGCCAGGATTAATGGATTAATCTTTCCAACCATTTAACCAGCATTTGAATATTAATTTGTCAGATTTTTGGGTCCCTGAGGTAAAAACTTGGGGTGAGTTGTTCATGAGGTCAATCTCAGTGCAGGGAGACTCCAGAAGGTTGGAGAATAATGCAAAGGAATTCCCATTTTGTGATCCTGATGTCAGGATCTTTCCAACTATTTAGCCCGCATTTGAATAATAATAATAATAATATTAATAATAGTAATAATAATAATTTGTCTGTTGGGCAGATTTGTGGGGAAATACTGGGGTTGTCTCATGAGGTGAGTCTCAGTGCAGGGAGCCTCCAAAAGGTTTTATTTCCAAAAGGCTGGAAAATCAAGGAATTCCCATGCTATGATCCTGATGTCAGGAACTTTCTGACCATTTAGCCAGCGTCTGAACAATAATAATTTGCGTGTTGGGCAGATTTTGGGGTCCCTGGGGTCGAGCTGCCCGTGGGTCAATGTCAGTGCAGCAGGGATGGGGTGTGAGGGTGCACAACTCCAGCTGCCCACTGAAGGTTGTTCCTTACAACCAGGAGTAGGGTGGAGTCCAGCTGGAACACCAGAACTCAGATAACCAGATTAGAGACCTGGAGGGGAAAGAGAAATGCCTAAAATAGAATTCCCAGCTGCAGCTCCATGGAGGTTTTTGTGGAATTTAAGAGCTCCCTTGGGCATGCTCAGAGGCTGGAGCTCTGGGGAGCATCCTGGGGGATTGGATTGGGATTTTTCCTTCGACTCTCTGTCCTTGGCATGGAATTCCTTTAGGAGGCCAAACAGTTGGATTGGCAGTGTCCTTCCGACGTGCCTGTGGTTTTGGTCACTGTGTGACTTTGGCTGTCTGTGTGTTCCCGAGGGCCCAGCTCAGCATGGAAGCGTTCCTTCCCAACGTCCTCAGCCCGCCAGGCAGGGAATGCCCTGCATTCCCTGTTCCCCAACAATCCCCTCAAAAGTGCTTGGCTGACTTGGGCCTTAATGAAGAATGCATACTGTAATTAGCAGTGTTTTTTAGGCTATTTTTATGTATTTTTTAAACTTTTAAAATGAGCCTGACCGCGCCCCCCGTGTTCAGTCTTTTGAAATGTTTGCGTTTCCCTCGCCCCATTTTTCATGTAAAGTTACTGGAACTTTTCTGTATAATCAAAAATGTATTTAATTTGTCAAATCTTTATAATATATGTATGTATTATACAGTTTCAGCTCTTATTATTTTCTTTTCTTACGTTTCTAATTTGATCTTGCTGTGTTTTTAATGCCGGTGAATGTGGCTGAATTATTTGTATATGCAAATTGCAAGATCTAATACATTCTGATGCAAGAACAAAGCTTCCTTTTTATTCTCCACCTGCATTATTTCCTTTAAATCTTTTAATTTCATTCCTGTGTTGTGTGTTCATTTGAATTAAGCATTCTAAAAGAGTTGAAATCCATTATCTAGATAAGTAGTTTTTCAATGCTTATCTGCAGCTGTTTGGGAGTAAAATTCTGATTTATTTTGGGACTGAGTGTTGTGCATATAAAGGGTGTAGAAATCTATGGAAGCAGTTGGAATCCAGGTCTTCCCAAAAAAGTGGTGGAGCCCCCATCCTTGGAAGTGTCCAAAAAAATGAGTGGATGTGGCGTTGAGGATGTGGGTGAGTGGTGAACTGGTTGATGGTTGGATTTAATTAACTTTTCCAAACTCAACAAGTCTCTAATTCTAATTTGCCATTGCATGTAAAAGCTGTTACATTTTTTTAATTATTCCAGAGAGTTGATAAAATATTTTGTGTGATTGGGTTTTTACTTTCATGCAGCTTGTGAGACCACTGGATGGTAACTGTGTGTGAGGACAGGCAGGTGCCTTGGTGTGGTCTCAGAAAACAGAAGAATCTCAAATATTTATCAGTTATTAATTAATTGTTGGTTGATTTCAATAAATATTAATAATTGTAATTGATCACCCAGCAAACATGGATATTTCTGTACTCTGCTATACAGTTGTTTTTTTCCTGCTTTTAAACATTACAAAATTATACCATAAAGACCACCTGGTTCCTTACCCAGGTCTGTTTTTAGAAACTCAACTTCTAGAAGAAAAATACACTTTAATTATAAACCGTCCATGATATATATTTCTTTTAAAGGGATATTTAAACAATATAAACTAAGGCAGATCAAAGAGGTGTTTGCACAAACGTCAAGCTCTCTTTTGCCTGATGCAGAAATTGTTGAATTGAGAATTTTCCGCCCCGCTGAACTTCCCGGGGAGTGTTCTTCATCTGAGGAATTAAAGGATTAGGATGTAATTTAGATCTTTTGGGGAGAGCTTCCTTCTAATGACTTTTATCCATTTTCTGTGCTGCTCTGCACAGAGGAGGGGAATTACTCAGGCATTAATCGAGTTGACACCTTGCCAAGGAAGTTCTTTGCGCAAGGAATCCTTTGCTCCTTTCACCTGTTTCCACTGCACGAGAAACCCCACCCAGCATTTTCCTGAATTTTCCTGAACTCTCCATAAACACGGAACAAAAGCCCCAAGCTGGGAATTCCCTCCAGTTGGATGGACAAAAAGCAAGGAGAACTCTCCCAGGTTGGGAAGAGCTTGAGAAGGAATTATTGAGCACGGTGTTTTCTAGTGGAGATTTTTTAGAGAAACTTTGTCCTTCCAAAACCTGGAGGGAGAAAAGATGGAATGTAGTCTGGTTTCAGGCCTGAAACTTTCTGATTTTCTAAAGCTCTGGTTTTCTGAAATTCCATAACCAAGAAAACTGGAAAAAACATCATGACTTGTTTTTGTTACAATATCTGTGTGTACATTCCTTCGAAGAGGAAGGATTTCTTTTGATATCCCTCTAATTTGACCAATGTAGGTGGAGTTAATCTTTCACCAATCATATTAGTCTGTAAAAACTTATATATAAAGGATCCCTAGAAATAAATTCATTAATTCTTCACACAACCTTTGAGAAAATCGTGAAGAGTCTGTGTGTTATCCCACAACAACAATAGAGTTTAGAAGAGCCGGAGGGCAGGGATGGGTGGGATTTTGGGCAGGAATTGTTCCCTGGAGGGTGGGCAGGGGCTGGCACAGGGTGCCCAGAGCAGCTGTGGGTGTCCCTGGATCCCTGGCAGTGCCCCAGCCCAGGCTGGATGGGGTTTGGAGCCCCCTGGGACAGTGGGAGGGGTCCCTGGATGAGCTTTAAGGTCCCAACAACCCAACCCATTCCATGATTTTCTGGTTCACGTGGCAGCCCATGGATGGAGCAGAAGCTGTTTCCAGGGAAGCAGCCCATGGAATTGCTCTCCTCCCTTGTTTGTAAGTATGCACGGAAATGTTGTAACTCTAGAATTTCCTAGAGGTTGAGTTAATTTCAGAATCCAGGGGAATCTCGCCCCAATCCCAATAAAATGCAGATTTCCCCCTCAGCTGTGCAAAAGGACTGGCTGGGAGAGGCAGAATCCCTCTTATGGTCACTTTGGGGGTTCAAAGTGATCTGCTGATGGCAAAGTCTCCAGGATTAAGGATTTCAGTCCCAGATGGGGCACGGGGTGGGATGCTGGGGACCTGGAGTTGGAATCCATCATCCTCAGGGGTGGAATTTCCAAACCCTGTGGAATTGGAAAATCTGTTCCACAGACCTAGAACACACAGCCAAGTTTTAATTTGCATTTGTAACCTGACTTATTTCACTGGTGTCTTGTGCTTCCCAGCCATCTTCCCTGGCTTTGAGGCACAATTGGAAATTTCCAAATTAATTTGAATTACTTGAAATACACACTTGACTTCCAAATATCACTATGTCCATCATACTAAAAAGTTTTTCCTTTTGTAGTTTCTGTTCTTTTCACCATTTAAGGTAAATTATTTCAAAGGATTTGTTAATTGTGGATTGGCAAAATTTGGAAATATCCCATTTGTTCCTAAATTTATGCAGATTCCTCCCACATAAAATCCTGTGTCAAAATCAGGTTCTGTGCATGGATACAAGCACTCCAAAAATCCTGGGGGCAAGAATGTGTAATAAAATCAGGATTTTAAGGGAGAAATTTGGTGCAAAACTTTAAATTTTCAGGGTTAATCATATGACCTCTCATCTCTGGACCTGGCTATTAGCCTGAATATTAATTTACATTATAAAAGCCCTAATTTAGGGACAGTTTTAACCAGAATTTGTGCTTTTTAAAGTAAAAACCACTGACAGTACAAAATCTGTGAGAAATGAGCTTCCTTCAGTGCTGCCAAACTACCTGTGCAGGCACTCAAATAAATAGCTCTGTATGAGGATCTTCATGTGAGAAATTAAAATGCTGATTTTTTAATTCTCTATTGAAGACTTTCAAGCACTGACTGTATTTTTCTCCTCATTTTTAACGGTTGACAGTTTTATTTCATAGTGTATTCAGGTGTATTTGTCGTAATTAAATTTGTTCCCAAATTAACCTACCAGCAAATTTAAACCTTGACTAAAATGTTGGGGTTTTTTTTTTTTGTTTTTTCCCCTCCTGTAAACCTACTTCAGCAAATATTTGTACAGATGCTGTTTCAGAGAGCCCTGCTGCTCCTGGAGAGATTGAAAACCTTGGTTATAATTTGTATTTTCCTCTCAGGATTGCATATCACAAAAGCTGTGACACCACTGTAAATCATGCCAGAAAATACAATTATTGCCACAGTGCAGGTGTTTTTATTTATTTGTGCTGTTTGATCACACGTGGGCTGGCAGAGACTGCAATAAATTCAATTTCTAAGAGTTTTTCTGCTATAAATTGTTTGGTTTAGACACATCATTCAAGACACCCAGGAAGGATTTGTTATTACCTGTAAATTAGCAATGATACCCAGTTAGATACTAAATAGCATCCTGATTTTGGTATGGTTTATACCTAAATTAAAGATTGTCCAGTAGCACACAGCTATAATAATAATAATAATAATAATAATAATAATAATAATAATAATAATAATAATAATAATAATAATAATAATAATAATCTGAACTAAAGGCACACCAAAGCTTATGAAATAGACTTCAAAGTCATTTATTTGAAATGAAATAACTTAAAAAGCTGCTTACATCTAACTGGATCACATCTGAAGTCATCACACCACATAAGTCTTTGAGGCAAGCTAGATAATAAAATAGGAGTAAAATCAAAAGTTCTGCTTTGTAGAAGATCTGAACAGTAGAATTTTATCCCCTGAAGCACAAAAGGCTGGATGACCTTGTCCTGTATCCCTTTCCCAAGCATCAAACTTGGAATGAAGGTCACATTTCATACCTCATTAATACATTTGGTTATTATTGTTATTTATTATTATTGTTATTTTTTTCTCCTGCCTTCAAACACAGAACAAAACAGTGTTCACAGTATTCATGTTGGTTCTTGACCTCGCACATCCTCAAATTCGAGTCTCAGTAATGAATTCCTGTTTGGGAGCAGAGATGGGGATCAGTTTTATATCTAAATGGAGGTAACCAATTTGCTGATTAAAATGGACTTAAAACACTAATTTAACTGTTCCTGCTGCTCACCCCCTCCCATCCTTGCTCCCTTTATTTTCCTCCCCTTTACTGTTGTGGTTAACAGTATTTTTGTGACTCGTAGTGTTTTAATCTCATTAAACACAGATGGTTTAATCACTCTAGAAAGCCCAAGTGAAGCTGAATGCGCCTGAAGTGAACCTGGGCGCTTCTTGCTGATCTGGGGAGGTGCAAATTTGGGACCACTGAGCCCCCTCAAGGCCCCCTCCCTCAGAGAGGGGCTCCAAAGCCTGGACAGTTCAGGTTTAGGTACAGGTTCAGATATAGGTACAGGCTCAGGGACAGGTTCAGGTACAGATCTAGATAAATGCTCAGGTCCAGGTAAGGGGACAGGTCCAGATTCAGGGACAGGTATGGACAAAGGTTCAGGTACAAATACAGGTGTGAGCACAGGTGCTGTTCAGGGTGCACATCCAGGTACAGGTGTAGAGAGAGGCTCAGGTACAGATTCAGGCTCAGGTACAGCACAGGTTTAGGTACAGGTGTAAATACAGGTCCATGTACAGCACAGGTACAGGTATAAATACAGACATAGGTACAGCACAAGTTTAGGTACAGGTGTAAATACAGATACAGGTACAAGTACAGCACAGGTCCATGTACAGCACAGGTCCAGGTATAAATACAGACATAGGTACTGCACAAGTTTAGGTACAGGTGTAAATACAGATACAGGTACAAGTACAGCACAGGTCCATGTACAGCACAGGTCCAGGTATAAATACAGGTACATGTACAGCACAGGTTTGGGTACAGGTGAAAATACAAGTACAGGTACAGCACAGGTTTAGGTACATGTATAAATAGACATAGGTACAGGTACAAGCACAGGTTTGTGTACTGGTTTCTGTACAGGTACTGGTGCAAATTCAGACACAGGCTCAGGTGTGGTCAGAGGTGTGGCTTCAGGTACAGGTATAGACAGAGGTTCATGTACGGCAGAGGTTCAGGCACAGGCTGGGTCACAGGTACAGGTTTGGGAAGAGGCTCAGGTTGGGGCACAGGTACAAACACAGGTTTGTGCACAGGTACAGGTTCAGGACGGGGCACAGGAACAGATCCAGGTACGGGTTCAGGACGGGGCACAGGAACAGATCCAGGTACGGGTTCAGGACGGGGCACAGGAACAGATCCAGGTACGGGTTCAGGACGGGGCACAGGAACAGATCCAGGTACGGGTTCAGGACGGGGCACAGGAACAGATCCAGGTACGGGTTCAGGACGTGGCCCAGGTACAAGCACAGGTTCAGGATGGAGCACAGTACAAGAACAGGTCCAGGACGGGTCCCTGGTGCAAGCACGGGTCGGTACGGAGCCGTGTCCCGTCCCGGTGCGGAGCTGTGCCCGGATCAATGCTCAGCCCCGTCCCGGTGCGGAGCTGTGCCCGGATCAATGCTCAGCCCTGTCCCTGTGCCCGGATCAATGCTCAGCCCTGTCCCTGTGCCCGGATCAATGCTCAGCCCTGTCCCTGTGCCCGGATCAATGCTCAGCCCTGTCCCTGTGCCCGGATCAATGCTCAGCCCTGTCCCTGTGCCCGGATCAATGCTCAGCCCCGTCCCGGTGCGGAGCTGTGCCCGGATCAATGCTCAGCCCCGTCCCGGTGCGGAGCTGTGCCCGGATCAATGCTCAGCCCTGTCCCTGTGCCCGGATCAATGCTCAGCCCTGTCCCTGTGCCCGGATCAATGCTCAGCCCTGTCCCGGTGTGGAGCTGTGCCCGGGTCGCTGCTCAGCCCTGTCCCTGTCCCTGTCCCTGTCCCGCTCCCGCCGTGAGGGCCGGGCGCTCCCGGTCCCCGCCTGAGGCGCGCGCGGCCCGCGGGGCGGCGCCTCCCTTCGAACTCAAACCGCCCTCGCCGCTCCCCATTGGCTCGGCCGCGCGTCGCGCGCCGCCCCCCCCGCCAATCAGAGGCCGACGCGCTCCTTTTCGAATCTTCAACGGTCAGCTCGGTGCGTTCGCTTCTCCTTCCGCCGATGCGGCGCGGGGTAGAGTTAAAGGAGTTCCCTCTGCCCGGTGCCGCTTGTCGCGGCCGGGCGGGCTCGGTGCTGTCCCGCAGCTACGGCTGCTACCGGCGGGCGCGGGCGGGTGGCGGCGGCTCTCGGCCCGTCCGTTTGCGCGGTTCCGCTTTGGCGCCTGGCGGAAGGATACACGGGGGCGGAAGGGGGGGGGAGCGGTGCGGCGGCTCGGGGGCCGGCGCGCGCGCGCGGGAAGCGCTCAGTCGGCGTCGCGCCGTGGCCGGAGCGGGGGAGGGGGCGCGTCGGCCGCCGCCACACGGGGCCCCTCAGCGGCCGCCAGCGCTCCGGCAGACCCAGGTACGGGTGGGCGAGCGAGCGGGGAGGGGAGCAGGGCCGGGGCGATTCGGCTTTGGGGGTGACGGGTGCCGCGCGGAGGAGCTGGGCCGCCTGACACCCCGCTCCGGTGGCCACCTGCTCCCTCATTGTGGCCCTAGCCCCTGGCCATGGTGGCTGTTGCCGCCTTGTGACGCGGTGTTTACCCGTCCTGACCGCCTCCTCTCGGGCTTATAAACCTCGGCTTGTGCAGCTCAGGGGGTTTTTAGGCTCGCAGGAGCTGGTGGCTGCCGTGGGCAGGGCGCTCTCGGTGCGGGAACACCGAGTGTTCGCTTCTCTGAAAGGCACTGCCGGCCTCCCCTCCGAGCTGTGTCTTGTCAACAAGTTTTATCGCATGAAACCCGCCCAAAAATTCCATAAGAGTCTCTCTTAACTGCCTTAATTCCCTTGTTTTACCTTGCTGCTTTCAAAGAGGGTGTTACTAAAGATGCTTCTTTAAGGATCGCTTGTGGTAGTCGTATTTATACATGGAATAGTGTATTATATGAAAATATATCCCAAGTAGCTGGCTGTGCTGTGGGGTTTTATGGCAGTTCAGTGCTGTTCCTGCTGTCGTGATCAGTTCAGGAGCTGCCCCATTTCCAGACCCATTTCCAGCTGTTCCTGGGCGCTCTCCTCCTTTTCCAGGAGGATATATAACTACAATCCCTTGGTCTCTGTTTTAAACTCAAATCTGAGAACTTCCATCTAGCTAAGAGGTTGAAAGATTCGGATTTATTGAGGAGGAGTGAGTTTTTGAGTTGTTTATGGGACACAGTCTGTGTCGTTCCTGAATCTTTCCAAAGTTCTGATGGGTAGCAAAAACCTCCTGAATACCAAAATTAGTCTGACAATTTATATTCTTAGACACATATACATTCTTTATATTCATATAAACAGCACAGAGATTCTTCTGCTGTCCATCGGGAAATATCTCGTCTCTGGAACAAAATAAAACATGAAAAAACTTGTGTCAATTTACTCTCATAAACATGTAAATTAGGATGAGTAATCTGGGTGTTTTCTATAGGTAAGGTTCCTTACATTCGAAGATGCCACGCTATGGGCAAGTCGTTGTCATTAAAAGGAATGGGACTGATGGAATTGTTTTTCCACTCACCTCAACTTCTTGTTTATTTGGAAGGTGAGAATTTGCTTGCATACGTTGGAATAATGAGTGGTTTTTTTCCTGCAATCGTGTCTTTTAATGCTTTTTTACGAAAATAAATGTGTGTTTAGGAACGGTGTACAGAGCAGGGAAGGTGATACTGGACTAAGGTTAATGTAAGAGTAGAAAGTTGAATTTTACTTTATCACTGCTTTTTTTCTTTTCCTTACCAGAGTTGCTTTTATTGACTGATTTGTTATAAGTTTCTGGCCACAGAAAATTAGGGAAAGGGATTAAAAGTGATAAGACCAACAGCAAATCAGTAGCAGTAGAGATTAGTTTAAGAAAAGGACAGAAAGGAAAAGTCTGTACATTTATAAACACGTTTTAATTCATAAATAACTTTGAAGAAGGTGGAAGTGGTTCTGCAGGTGAGACCAAGGCTCCAGTTACCTGTTCACAGTCTCAGATCAGAAATGGAAGCCTGAGAACGACTGCTGATTTCATCAAAAAATATTCCCCAAATCTCAGGAAACTCTGGAAGCAAGTTCCCTAGCACCAGCTGTGCTGTAGCCATGTCTCAGCTTGTCGTGATCTGCTTTTCTCACGGTTTGGGTGTTTCACTGATCTCAGCTCTCTGATGCTGGAGGAGCACCAGCCGCTATTTTTTACCCCTTTAACAAAACTTAGGTATTTAATTTTCTTCAAATTAGAGCCATGATGCTGCTGTACCATTACTAACTAAAATCCTGGGAAAAGCCCTAACCCTCCAGCAGATTTCCCCGTGTTTTGTGTGACACTGAACCTGTGTTTGCCCCCAGGAAAACAGAATGTGACATCCGCATGCGGCTGCCCTGGGTGTCCAACGAGCACTGCAAAATCGAGATCAACGAGAACAAGGAGGTGAGGGGCTGATGTTTTCCTGAAACGTGCATTGCCTCGTTGCATCCTGGCAGCTCAGTGACGTTTTTGTTCGATTTTAGGCAGTCCTGACTAATTTAAGCACGGTGAACCCCACGCAGCTGAACGGGGCTCACTTCGAGCAGCCCATTCCCCTGAAGCACGGAGATGTGTTAACCATTATTGATCGTTCTTTCAGGTGGGTGCCAGCCTCTCTAATGATTTATTTTCATTTTAAATTAATTAAATTAATGTATTAATTTTAATTATTTATTATCCTATTTATTATTTTAATTATTTCATTCCAGAGCGATTAACGACGTTTCATTCGTATTTCTCTACAAAGTCTTACAGGGTTTCATCAGAAGGCAGGATTGCTTAAAGCTGTCATTTTATCACTTGTATTAAGCTAAATTGATAAAGATAGAATTTAGAGAGATCATTCTGATTTTTTTTTCCCAAGACTTCTCAGTTTTAGGAGGAAATTTTAAGTGGTTTTAAGTTGCTAAATCCTTTCAAGTGTACTTTGTTGGGAGGCACAACTATTCCTAGGTCATTCCTCATAATAATAGGAATTTAGTCATCAATTATTTGATAAAAAATGGTATTTTAATATATTTCTTTCAGGTTTGAATATCCTCTGCAATCAACTCCGAAGAAGAGGCGTTCCAGGTCTCCAAAAGATGAAACTCTGCAGGTAATTTTGTGGCTGTGGGCTTTTTTATTTACAAATATATTGGTAGTAGTGACATGATTTTCTATTTCCTTGTTCTGTTTTCCTATTAAAAGTAACTTTTCAGCCCTAAACTGCCTTTCTGTCTGAAAATACAAATAACCTCTTTCAAATAAATACTTTTACAAATTTAATAATTTTTAGTCTAAATTTTAGTCAAGAATTTGTCACTTTTGCTAATAGATAATTAATAATTCATGATGTTACTAAAACAAAAAAGAGCTATGAATCTTCCACTGGGTTTGGTAAGAAGGGGAGGTTCAAGTGTTTTTATTCTTATTTTACAGCTGCTTTGATAGCTCAGAATTTAAATGATAGAACAAGATGAACTTCTCTCTAGGGCCTCAAATGTATTGGCCAATGTTAAATACTGAAAAGGTCAAGGATTTATTTGAACACCTTAAAGTAAAATTGTTTAGGGATAATGCACATTCTCTTATAAATAGGTTTTTTTCAATGTAGAATTGAAAGCTGAAGTATAAAATTTTTGTTGCTCTGCTGTAATGTTGTACAAATTTACAGGTTCTTCATGTTCAGCAGGTGGCAGAAGTGGAATTATTACACAAACAAACTTCAGGAGCTAAAAGTCTTGATGCTTCAGGTTGGTAGCTGTTCTATGAGGGTTTTGTTTGCTTTTGTCCCCTTAACTGCATTTTATTATTAGCATTAGAATTAAAACAAAGTGAAAAGAGGGGAAAAAAGGCATTTTAAGACTTTCCAATCTGAGTACACCTTGCTGTGTCAGTGATTCTCATCGTGTTTAAATGCTGTGAATTCACCTTTGACATTAAAATTTAACTTGAGCTGCTCTGCTGACCTACAGCTACACCTTTTTTTAACAAATATTGCATTATCTCATGCAGTGTTTCCTAATAAAAAATGGAAACAAGTATAGTTTTGGATGTACATGGTATATATTGAAATAATTGTTTACAGGAACTGTTTCCTGTAGAAGCAGAAAAAAAACAGAGCTGCTAATTCTGGGTAATTATAACCCATAGATTGGTTAAATGTCAGGGCTTCACCTGCCCATCCTTCTTGCTTAAATAATCCTGATTTTCAGAAAGGCTCTTCATTATCATTTCTAACAGATTTTTGTTCCAATGCAAAGCCCCAGCTGCTTCAAGTGTTCCATTTCAGTAGATCCTGGTTGACAGGGAAGATGTTTGCTTTCCCTCTTGGGAGGGAAAATAAGGAATTTTTAATCTGGATTTATGGAACTTAATATTTGTAGTTCTGCAATTTTGAAGTAACTGTGCATCTGTATTTTTGTTTTGCTTTGCTTTCTTTGTAGATAATGCTGAGTGTGAAGAAAAAAATGCCAATGAAAATAAACAAACTCCAGAGGAAATTCTTCCTGCAGCTTTCCCTGTCAAACTCAAAACACCCAAATCTTCACAGAGAAAACATCATCTTCTTAAAAAGCAACATGAAATGTCTCCCTTCAGTCAACTCTTTGAAAAGGTGAAAAATGAGCTGAAAGTGGAAAAACCTCTGCACAGGGGACCTGCCTCTCAGCAAGCTGCAGAAGGAGACCCTGGGAATGTTCTGCCAGAACCAAGTGCTCCCATTTCATCCCAGAGTTGTCCTTTTGATCAGGGCAGCCTGGCTAGAGGAAAGGAACCAGGCAGGATAGAATATATGGAAAAATGTCCAATTGTGAGAAGAGATGAAGAAAACAGCCCAGGGTTTAAGCAGCTGTCAGCTGGAGGGAGAACTCCCAGGAGGAGTTCTACCAGGAATCCTCAGACCCCCATCCTGCAGAGTGCACTGCAGGATCCTCAGCAGCTGAGGACCCCCCGCAGATCCAGAGGGGCTGCAGTTACACCCAAACCCAGCAAGGAGAACCACAGGAATTCCCTGGTTTTGCTGGAGCAGTGCTCCATAGAAAGGTTGGATTGTCCAGCTAAAGGGACAATGTGCAGCCCCACAGCCCCCACCCCCAGGAGTGCTGAGGGGGGGAAACGTGTGCTGAGCACCCCAATGCCCACGAGGAAGAGTCCTCGGTCTCTTTTCGTGTCACCTCCCAAAGAAACCACTGGAATGAATCCTGGAATTGCTGATACTCCGAGGACCCCACAGCGTGGGGCATTGAAACTGCAGGCACTTCCAGAAACCCCAGCTGGAGCTCCAGGGGAAGAGTCAGTGTGCAGAATTGATAACACACAGCTGCCCTGGCCAGAAGACAAATGCTTAAAGCAAAGACCAAACAGCAAACAGCAAACCCAAGAAAACCTGTCCCGGAAGTGCTGAAAGAAATCTGGGATCGGGCAAACCTGGGTAACTCGAAGGTGGCACACTGTGAAAGCCCTGCCTCTCTCTCCAGTTCCAACAGTCCCAGAGTGACCAGCAGGGAGAGTGAAGAGTTCTTGGACAAAAGTGCCTGTTCAGAGGGATTGGCTTCAGGAGGGATGTTGGCATCTCCTGCTGGTCAGACACCTGGAAGGAAGAGGGGAAGGCCCAGGAGCTCTGGAGTGCTGGCTGAAGCAGCACTGGAGACAAACACAGCTCAGGAACAGCACGGTTCAGGCAGACAAACGAGTGGAACTGCAGCAGAGCTGGCCACAGACAGGGCTCTCCAAAACCAGGATTTGGAAGATGTCAGTGCTGTGAGACCTCAGACACCATCAGCCAAGAGATCTCCTGGAAGTGCTGCTGAGCTGGGAGACACTGAGCCTGGCTCAGAAACCAAAACCTTGGGCCTCTTGCCTGGAGAAGACTCAGGTAAATACACTGGATCCCCTGCCTTGCTTTTTGTGTCAGAGAAATTCTGTGGTACTCTTCTAAGAATTCTCTACTTGGTTAAAATGTGTGACCAGTTACTGACACTAATTGAAAAATATTTATCATGGAGTTACATTTCACCTTAACAGTACACAATATGTATAAAATATCCTGGATTTAATCTATTTCCCTTTAAGGGAAGTTTCTTTGGGTTTGTTTCCAACTTTGAAATGCACAAGGAAAGGTTAAAATGCTGCCTTGGTTTCTTGGATATCTAAAAATCATTTCGGTTGTTCTTTTTCAGGCAAGACAAAAAGAATCTCTCAGAAGAGGAAAAGTGGTGAAACTCTCCCTCAGACTTTGGGCAAAAGGAAGAGAGTGTCTTTTGGTGGTCATCTGAGTCCAGAGCTCTTTGATAAAAGTTTGCCTCCCAATTCTCCCCTGAAAAAAGGAGCTCTCCCTGCCAGGAGGAGTTTGCCCTGTGGAAACTCTCCCCGGGCTGTGCTCAAAAAGGCTCAGGGCTTGAAGCACTTGATAGATCAGGTAAATAAATATTAAAAGTAATCAAGTTGTCGAGTCCATTACTGTGCTCAGAATTTATAATTTCTATTATATATGTATTTATTATTAATTCAAAATTAGTAGTAAACCTTCTGTGATGCCTGCTGGTGTCACTCATGAGTGGTTTGGGATGCTCAAAGAATCAGCAGCAAAACCAGGTTTATTATAAAGTGAAAGTGCAGCCAAGTTCATTGGCAAGGTCACTCTGCTCCTTGTGGGATGGGTAAAACACAAGGAAAAATCAGGCTAAGAATTTAAAATCAATCAATCTGGAACTGAAATTGGCATTAAAAGATTTAATTGGTGGCTGGGGATGAATGAAGGGTAATGATGGGAAACTGTGAGGATCAAAAGGTAAATCCTGCATAACTTAGCCCAGACTTGATCAACAGTTTAGGAATCATTTCCTGTATCATTCCTGAAACAGTAAAATCCCAGTCTCAGGCAGGGTTTGCCTGGACAGATCCCTTCATTAAAACAAAGGAAATATCTTCCATTCACTAATGTGTATTTTTTTTTTTTTTTTTTTTTTTTTTTTTACCAGGAAGAAAAAAGGTCACCCAGAAATTCCCCAGCCCAGCAATCCCCAGATGCCTCATCCCCTGTCCCAGGGAAGGCAACACCCAAAATCCCTTCAGGCTCTGCAGCCCCTTTCAGGAGAGGGCATTTCTCCCTCTGCCAGCCCCCCACAGCATTCCCCATTGCAGAGGAGATGGATGCTGCCACAGAAGACCAGGAGCCAGAGGGGCAGAGTGGTGTCCAGGAGGAAACCCCAAAAGCTTCTCCTACCCAAGATTCCAAAGCCTTGGAGGGGACAGTGACCCCTGCCAAGTCAGCCAGAGGTGCCCAGCTGGGTTTGAAGGGCACTGCCCTGAGGAGCAGAGGGGGGGCCATGGCTGCCATCACTGCCAAGAGGAGAAGTGGGGCCTCCACTGCCAATTTATTAGGTTGGTTTCCATGGTTCATTTCTAATATTCGTGCTTTAAAATATAGGAACCAAACTGGAAAAAGGCCTCTTTTGTTATGTAGAGGCCACCAAATAATTGGTGAATCTTCTGAAATCTGCTGGGCTTCTTGGAAGTGCAGTGTTGTGTTTTCTCATTCATAAAGCAGATTGATGAAAGCATCTATAAACTCATTTAAAGACAAATATTAATGTTCAGAAGTTTAAAAAATGGTAAAATTAACGTTCTCTTTGCAAGGTTAGAGTCATGATCTTTAAAATCTGTCAAGTTCAAGTAGTGTTAAACTAAACCATGTTTATCACATCATTTTTGTTTTGAAAAACTTGACACTTTTATGCCAATGCAGCTTCACTTTGGTTATTTTGTGCCTTAGTTTTATACAAGGCTCACAAACTTGGTCCAGGAATTGGGCTGTATTTAACCAGTCAAAGTGGTACATAACTGATAGAAATAAAAAAAACAGGATCATCACTGGGTGTTACTTTCAAATCTTCAGAATTCCCAGTGTTGAGCACTGATTTGAAGTAGTTTTGACTAGTAGCGTTAGAAACTGTAATTGGGGGGTTCTGGTTCTTCAAGTTTTGACTTTTGAATAAACTTTGAAGTAAGGTGTGTTTGTCACCTGTTTTCATCAGTTAAATCACTTTGACAAAGTCAAATTCCCCATTCACCCAGGAATTTTTATTACTTTATTATTCTGTCCATTTTAATGGCAGCAGAGCTCTTGACAAATATCAGTGGCATTCCATTTCTCACCACCTCTTTGTAAGGTGTTTTTTAATATCACTGCATCAAGTCCTTCTGTAATATGAAAAGAACATCACAGCCTTAAAAATTTCAGATCCAAAATAAAACTGTTTCAAGTGCTTTTTCAGATAATTTCCTGGATGCTTGGCATTTTCTTTTCTCTGCCTCCTGCACATCCTGGCAATGTCAGCTTTTCAAAGTTCTTTCTATTTACAGACTGACATAGCAATTCTGACAAGAGAATAACAACATCCTTTTCTTTGGGAACACCATTCTCCTTTGTATTTCTGTTTTAAAAAATCATTTCTTTTATCTGATCCCTGTGTTCTGATAGCTTTTTTCCTGAAGTAAACAAGGCAGGTGTCCTACAACTTCCAGCTTCATTTATTCCACAGCTGTAATTCCCTGCTCCCACTGCTGGGATGAAGGTAACCTTGCTTTGGGAATTTTGGGCAAGTGTGTCACAAGGAGAAGTTGATAGAAGAAAAATTATGGGAAGTCTGTAGATCTAAATTCAGGATAAATAACTGAAATTCCTTAGGAAGATGGTGAAAGAAACTTCACTTAGAAACAATTTCTCTTCTGTTAAATCTCACCAGAGGAAAGCTGCTCTCGAATGAACGAGGCTGAAAGGCTCATGGCGAGTTTCTGTTGGGAAAACTGAGTTCCTTCCAAAAGAGAGAGGAGGGAACTGGGTCAGTGCTCAGCTGCAGGATCTGAGCTGTGTTTGACACTGTGTGAAGCTCATTCTTTTGGTGTGGAAAGCCACACTGGGTACTTTTTAAACTTCAGCTGAAATTGGGTTTTCGAACTGCGAGTATTTCAGAGAACACTTCAGGTGTTATCAGATCATAACAACCACTTTCCTCTGCCAGACTGCAGAAAATGTATTTGGAATCATCAAGAAATAATTGTGCACTTTCATTTAAACAGCTGAGAGTTAAAGTGGTTCTTTCTCATTTTCTTCTAGTTGCCAAGTCTTGGGCAGAAGTGGTAAAAATGGGAGTTGCAAGACCACAGTCAAAGACTGCTAAAAAAAGTGTCCGTAAAAGAAGAACCCTGAAGAGGTTAAACCACCCACCAAAGGTGCCCTTTTCTTTGTTGTGTTTCTTTGTTTTATCTTCTTGCAAAACCACCAAACAGCTCAGACGGATTTTGATGGAGAAGCTGAGCTCTTGGTGTGATGTAAAATGGGAGCTGATGTCTCTCGCATCATGTGGGAAAGGGAGGCTTCTACAAAAGGAATCACAGAATTATTAAGGTTGGAAAAGACCTCCAAGACCTTGGAGTCCAACCTCTGATGACAAAAATCAGTCAGGAGCTGTCTTTCCTAAGCTCAGGCTGGCTGAGCCTTCCAACCCTCATTGGCACTGGGCCTCCCCCAGTCTTGTGGAACCTCCCAGTTAACCATGGCTGATGATAAATTATGGAAGGAGCTGAGCTTCGCCACCTCTTCCACCATGAATCTTTGTTTAATAACTAATTCTTTTTTTTTTTTCTCTGCAGAATCCAGAGAAGAAAATAAAAGATCACTTCAGCACAGGTCATGCAGAGTCACCTGCTACCATAGTTGTAGGCAGAGCTTATTCCACCACAGTCAGGACAGCTGGACACGTCCCTAAAGTGGTGAAAAATCCCAAACTGAAGCTGAACATGGATATGGATGAAAGCTTCACAGGTGAGATTTTAAAGTCTGTTGCTTCATCTGCCTGCTGTGCAGTTCTTTGGTCAAAACATCTGCTCATTTCTCCAAATGCAATTTCTAGGAGTGCCTGAAATGTTCCAAACTCCAGAAAATCAGGGGGAAAGAACATTTCCTTTGGCTGCTGCTCCAAATGCTGATCTTACACCACCGTGGGCTGCAGGGGACATTTCTGACTTGCACACTCCTGAGGAATCTGGTAGGTTTGGTATTTAAAAAAAAAGAATATTTAGGTATATTATGGGTTAGCAGCAGTCTCAGCCTAGGCAGGCTTAAATGAGGTGAAGCATCCAGCAGCCCATGAAAGGAATCATTGAGATTTATTGAGGTATTAAAAGAAAATGTAGTTCCAGTTAATTTCTGAGTAGGATATTTTATTATTCATTCTATTTGGTATGGAATTTCAAGCTGCTGATGAGTTATTTCAGACCCTGAATGCCCAATGTACATTTGGATTTTGATTTCTAGAAGGGTATATATGAATTTCATTATTTTCATTACACAGCAATTGAATTCTTGAATTTTCTGCTTAATTTGTTTTCCAAATGACATATATCTACTGCTTATTTCAGGAGAGATGATGGTGTCACCATTAAATAGTTCAGATGCTTCAGAGCAGAAGCAAGAGAGTCCAGGCATAGTCTGCTTTTTGAGAGAGGAGTCATCTCCATCTATGTTTGATGAAATAGTCACAAAAACTCCTGAAAGAACAAAAGCTGTGCATGAAGATAATGTGAATAGTTCAGCAATAATTCCAGAAAAACCAGCATCTCTGGTGAAATCAGGCAGTAAAAGGAGGACTCCAAAGCAGAAGTTGGAGCCACTTGAGGTCATGTCAAGCAAAAGGAAGATTTTAAGGACTCCTGAGCAAAGGTCAGAACCAGGAGAGGTTTTGTCAGGTATCAAGAGGCTCATGAAGACCCCGAGGCAGAAGTCTGAGCCTACAGAGGCTTTGTCTGGCATCAAGCACCTCCTGAAGACCCCAAAACAGAAATTGGAGCCTGTAGAGGTTCTGTCAGGCATTAAGCACCTCCTGAAGACCCCGAAGCAGAAATTGGAGCCTGAAGAGGCTTTGTCAGGCATCAAGCACCTCCTGAAGACCCCGAAAGACAGAAATTGGAGCCTGAAGAGGCTTTGTCAGGCATTAAGCACCTGGCCCAACAGAATTGGAGCCTGAAAGCTTCAGCATTAAGCTCTGAGACCCAACAGAAATTGGAGCCTACAGAGGCTTTGTCAGGCATCAGGCACCTCCTGAAGACCCCAAAGCAGAAATTGGAGCCTGAAGAGGCTTTGTCAGGCATCAAGCACCTCCTGAAGACCCCAAAACAGAAATTGGAGCCTGAAGAGGCTTTGTCAGGCATCAAGCACCTCCTGAAGACCCCAAAGCAGAAATTGGAGCCTGAAGAGGCTTTGTCAGGCATCAAGCACCTCCTGAAGACCCCAAAACAGAAATTGGAGCCTGAAGAGGCTTTGTCAGGCATCAAGCACCTCCTGAAGACCCCAAAACAGAAATTGGAGCCTGAAGAGGCTTTGTCAGGCATCAAGCACCTCCTGAAGACCCCAAAGCAGAAATTGGAGCCTGAAGAGGCTTTGTCAGGCATCAAGCACCTCCTGAAGACCCCAAAGCAGAAATTGGAGCCTGAAGAGGCTTTGTCAGGCATCAAGCACCTCCTGAAGACCCACGGCAGAAGCCAGAACCAGTGGAGGATCTGTCTGGCATTAAGCAGCTCCTGAAGACCCCACAGCAAGAGCTGGAGCCAGTCACGGATGAAATTGCCTTGAAAAGGTTGCTGGAGACCCCAGTAGAGAGCAGGGAAGCAGTAAAAGCTGTGCTAGGTGTGACTTCAACCAAGAAAACCCCAAAGCTGAAAGCCCAGCCCGTGGAGGACATGGTCGGGATCAGCCGCATTTTCCAGACGCCAAAGGAAAAGGTCGAGCCCGTAGAAAACATGTTTGGAATTAGCAGATTAATGAAGTCTCCTAAAGAGAAATATCAACCAGTTGAGGATTTTGTGGGACTGCAAAGGCTCATGGCAGAACCCAGGCAGAAATCTGATCCTGAAGTGGACTATGCTGGAGTGACTGAAATGTTTGGTACCCCAGAGGAAATGAAGGTAAAATACTTTAACTTTTGGAAGGGTTGTTTTAGGCTTTGAAACCTGTGGTTGAAATTAATTTAGACTTCCTAATACGACACCTTGTATCTCTTCCTTGTATGGCCTTCCTAATATGACACCTTGTATCTTGCAACATTTTTTGGAGACAGCTGCCTGTGTGTGTTAAAATGTATTTATTTGAGGGGACCTGTCACAAACCAGAGCTGTAAGATTGTTTAGGTATCATTAAAAACAGGCTCAAAAAAAGTGACATTCCCAGCATCTCATTCATCACTCCACACTGACCATTGCAGGTAAGAAAAGTGAAGTTCTCCAATCAGTGGGTCAGGCTTGGTGATGTCTGTGCCCAGCCTGGTTTGTTCTGGTGCTGCTTTTTATTGTGAGCAGAACTTTGATCTTCAGTGGAAATGTGCTGGCATCACTGCCAGGATCATTTTCTGAACAAATGATTTTGATTCTTATATCCCACAGGTAAAATGCTGAGTATCCCTGGGTGTAGTGCTTAGAACTACAATAAAACACTACAGAGCACTCAATTTCTCTTCAATATCCCAAATTCCCTTTAAGCACTCATTTAGGCACTTCTCAACCTCTCCACAATGTTGTCTTTCACTTTAAATGGGACCAATTAAATTTTGCTATTTTTGTGGCCTCGTATCAGATAAATGAATGTATTTAAAAAACTAATTGATTGAATTTGTAAAGAAAAGGATTTGACAAGGTTTTTTATAAATATTGCTCTACATTCATCTGGTATTGGTTGGCTCCATAAATTCTTGTCCTGTCAGACATGCATTTGTTGGTTATTTTTTGTTCCCTTAGGTCAGATCAGTAAATGTTATGGATTCTCAGGAAGAAATTGCACCTCCTGGTTCTAATTCCAGTCATAAACATGGTAAGCACAAATATTTTTCTTTAAGGAATAATGAATATGCAAAATCATAAATGTTACCATGAAGTTCCAATCTTGTTTAAACCTCTCTCAGTGAGCCCAGCTATTTCCTGAGCTAAGATAATTTTTCCCTTTGACCTATTCAAATAAATGAACAACTTCAGTCAGAAGCCTGGCCTTTAATCTAGGAATTGGTTAAATATTTCTTTATTCATTGTATGATTTGTTTGAGCAAGATTCCTATGTGAGGAAAAAGGAAATGCACAGGTACTTTGGTCAGGCACAGGAAAGTCTAATTTTTGTTTGTGCTCTTTCCCCTCTTCTAGAAAAGAAAGGAAAAGTTTCCCAAGATGAAGGTTCTCAACAGAAGGACTCAACTGATGAAGAGCAGCCTGCCCAGAGACCCAGAAGGGGCAGACCAGGGAGGGCTGTGCCTCCTGCTGCAGCAAAGCCAAGTGAGAATGGTGTGAGTTTAAAGGAATTGCAGAGTCCTGGTGTCCAAGAGGAGACAGGAGTGATCACACCTGAAAACAAGGGAAGAGGAAGGAGGACAAAGCGTTGCATTCAAGAAGTTGTCCCAAAGCACCCTGATCAGGAAAGTCTTGACATTGTTTCATCTGTGGAACCACCTGAAGCTGCTCAAAGACCAGGAAGGGGTAAAAAGAAAGAGCTGAAGGAGTTAAAACATCCAAATGAAAATCTTGAGTCTTGCGTTGAAGATTCTTCAGTGCTACAAAAAGCACCTGCAAATACCAAACAGAGCTGGCAGGACTGTGGCCTCAATGGAACTGAAGATGATCCAGGCACAAAGACGGGACCTGGAAACGTTCAGAATGAAATTTGTCAGCTGCAAACAGGTTTAAATAATAATCTTGATAGCAAGGCTCATGACAGTGGGATAGAGGACAGTGAAGAAGTGCTCCTGTCACCCAGGAGGAGGCACAGAGGAATGGAGAACACAGACCCAGTGATTCCAGCAAAAAGAGGGAGACGAGCAAGGAATGACCAAGGTAAAGCAGCTTCTCCAGGAGACCTTCATGGAACAACCAGAAAGCTTCGTAAAGACCCATCCCCAAAGGGCACACAAGGACAGGAACAGCCTGGTGACAAAGCTCCTGAGGCTGTCACAGCACAGGAATCTGAAAATGGCACTAAACTTGAACTAAAGGCAACAGAGAGAAGAGTTAAGTCTTTTAGAAGTACAAGAAACAGAAAGCACTCAGCTGAAATCAAAGCAGGCACTCGTGGGGTCGCACTTGAAAATACACAAAACATTCAGAACACTGAGGAAACATCAGCTGAAACTGATGCTGAAACACAATCCCACGTGGAAAACGAGATGAAAGGATCTCGGGGATGTGAAACAGAAAATGCTCAGGAAAATACAACAGAGGCAGCTCCAAGATTAAAGGCAGAGTCACCTTCTGCAGAGACAAACAAAATGCCAGTCAGTGCTCAGAACATGGCAGCAAACAGGACTAGAAACAGGAGAGGCAAAAAAGTCTCTTTGGAGCAAAAAGCTGATGAATTTACTGAAAACGCGAACAGTGTAAAAGCGATTAGTCCCAAATTGAAGTCAGAAGCAGAAGTGGATGAATCTTCTCTGCAGGGTTCCCTGGGCTCTGTTTGTGTCAGTGCAGGCCAAGCCAGGAAGGAGCAGCCCAGCCCAGGGGCCACGTCAGTGCCTGCTGCAGACACTGCCAGTCCTGCTCGGGGCACTCACAGGAGGACCAGAAATGAACGGGCAATGGTTAAAGCAAAGCAAACTGACATCCTGCAGGGGAATCCAGCACAAAGAAATGCACTGATGTGTAGAAGAGGAAGAGGTAGAAAAGTTAATTTTCAACTTGAAGAAGGCGGTTCCAAAGCGATTGAAGGGAAAAGTTTACCTGAGGGTGATGAAGGGATGAGTGACAAAGATAATCAGTGTGAGAATTCCGAAAATCCTCCTTCACAGGGAGGGAGGGGCAGGAGAAAGCAACTTGATTCCATCCCACAAAAGGCTAGCCCTGCCTTTATGGAAAAACAAACATTAAGTGCAGATGACAGGAAAGTTGAGGCTGCTGTACAAGAGCAGGGATCAGCTTCGGAAGCTGCTCCCTCTTCAGCAGAGGACAATCCACCGAGAAGGGGGAGGAGATGCAAGGTGGCTGCAGCATCCCAGGCCAGATCTCCTTCTGTCAGAACGAGGCGTGGGGTGCTGGAAGGTGATGCTAAAAAGAGGACAGAGAGAGAAGATGAAGATCCAGCTCTGGGGAATGAGACTTTCCAGGCAAAAGTGAATGCATCAGCAAGGGGCAGAAGGAAAAAGATGGATCCGGCAGCAGAGGCAAGAAGTTCAGCTCCTCTCCAGAGAAAACGTGGCTTGTCAGAGACTGAAGATGAGGGCACTCATGAAGAACAAAGTGTGCCTTTGGAAGCAGAGTCCTGTGCAAAGGAGAAGCCACCAGGAAGGGGCAGGAGGAAAGAAAGTGCCCTGGCACCACAGGCAGCCAATCCCATCTCTCTGCGAGGGAAACGCGGGCTGCCGGCAGGAGAGGGGGAAGAAGCTCCCACAGGAGAGCAGAAAGTTCCCTTAGAAACTTGTGATCCATCTGGAAAAGAAAATCAACAGAGAAGAGGCAGGAGGAAGGAAGTTGCTCCCTTGACAGAAGCCAAAAGTTCTGTTCAGGGAAACCAGGTGCTGTCAAAACAAAGCGGTAGAAAAAATAACGATAGGGAAACTAAACAGAGTTTGGACAATTCTTCCCAAGAAAATATGGATCCTGTAAAAGGGAGCTCGAGGCAAGCAGCCACTTCACTGGCTCTTAGTCCCACCTCACTTCAAGGTTTGCCAGAAGATGGTAAAGATGGAATTCCTGAAGAACAAAGTAAACCTTTGGAAGTAACTTCACCAGCAAAAGAAAATCCATCAAGAGTAGGCAGGAAGAAAACAACTTCTTCCACTTCTGAAGAAACAATTTCCACTTCCCTCAGGGGAAAACCCAACCTACCCAGAGGCAGAGATCAGAAGAGGATTCTTAAAGGAAGTGAAGATGCATCTCCAGAAAATAATCCATGCCAGGGAAGAACAAGGCAGTTGAGGAGTAATAGGAAGAAGGTGGAATTCCTGGTAGAGGCAGCTCCTACTTCTCCCTGTAAAAGCAGTGACTTTCCAGAAACCAGCAGCACTCTGGAAACTCAGGATTTGAGTGGATCATCCTCTGGTTCTGAAGAGAATGAGTCTGGGAAGGGCCAGGAGGGTGACCCTGCTCCACAGGCAGCCCCCAGCTCTCGCAGGAGGAAGTGCCAGCTGCCAGCAGAGGATGTGGCACCCAAAAAATTCAAATCAGGTGAGGCAAGGATGGGCTTGGTCTTCTCTAAGGCTGCCTGAGATATGTGCAGATACAACAGTGGTGTGCAGAGCTCTGGGGCTGCTGGTGAAGATTGAGAATCATGGGATCATTTGGGTTGGAAAAGATCCAAGATCCCAGCTGCCCCTGGGGCTCCAGCCCCTTCCCTGGACACCTCCAGCCCCTCCTGAGCTGAGGGACCCAAATTTGGCTCAGCATTGGAGGTGTCCCCCAGTGCCCAGTACAGGGGGACAATCACTGCCCAGGTCCTGCTGCCACCTGAAATATTCCCTGCAGTTTTCAGCTTGACTTAAAAACTCCCCATTAGAAAAAATTATCAAATGAATGCCTTGAAGTAGAAATGACAGCACTCTTGAGAGCTACACAGCGAGGAATTTCCTGCCATAGAAACTTGCTCTGTTTTTTCATTTTTGCAGAACTTTGGTGTTGGTTCTGTTTTAGTTTTGCATGTGAGTGGAAGGAATTTTAGCTAAAATGGCAGCTAATTGGTTTTGGTGCTCTCATTAATGTTAACCTACTTTCAGAAATAGCTGTAAATCCTCAGGGATTCAACTTAAAGGATATTGGATGTGCAGAATGTGGGGTTGGTATCTGGTTTGTTGAATTCAGAGTTGTAATCTTTGGAATGTTGTCATTGGGGACAGTTCCTTTCAAAACAATGGAGGTGAAGATGGAATTTTGTGGAAATGTTTGATTGATGACACAAATTGACATTTTTCCATGTGCAAATAGGGAACGATGAAAATGGGTCTTTACAAAGAGGAAGAAGAAACAAAACTAAACTTGGAGAGGAGGATGCAAAGACAGCTCAGACCACTGGAGAGATGCAGAGGAGGACAAGATCCAGCACAAGAACAAGGAAATAAGAATCCCAGAACCAGTTTTGAAATCAATTCAGTAATTCCAATTACAGAGGGGGGGGTTTAATGTGAATTGATTTGCACTCAGATTTTAAGCTCGGATTTTTGATAATTCTATGGTTGCTTTACAAGATCTATTTCTTAATGTGTTTACAGATAGAAAGTAGATATTTTTTTAGTAGCTTTGCCAATGTGTGGTAGTTCCTAAACCATGGGGTGCTTGTGCAAGGCTGCAAACATAAAATACATTTTTGTTCTAGCAGTGTTTCTCCCCTTTTTTCCTGTTGATCAGTACAGCAATCAGGAAGCCATATTACAGCCAGCTGAAGCTATTTCCTACTGAAACTTTCCTATGCTTAAATTTTATTTTTCCTTGGAGTTCTGTAAATATTCTTTAAAAAAACCCAAACAGTTGTATTAGTGGAAATATTATGCTAAATTTTGGTAAATTTTAAAAAAAAAAAACCTAAGCTTGTATTGAAAAGTGCAGGCTTTTAACTCATTAAACTTGTAAACAATTTGGGACTTGTGTGGTTTTTTGGTTTTAAGAATGTAATTGCTGCTGTCTTGCAAGTTCATTTCTAAGGTTCATCCTCTGTGGTTGATGTGGTTTGGAGACAGAATTTTTAGCAACTTTTGCAGATAATTTGTCTCCAAGGCTGTGGGTTTCTTAAGTGCAGAAACAGAGAAAATTCAGCCTGTACATCAAATTTCTGTGCAGTTTTTAGACTTGACTTTAAATCCTTTGTTTCTGTGGGGTGTGAGGGGTTGGGGGTGTTTCTGCAGCAGAGCAGTTGGAATTGGAACTGTTAAGGTTGGAAAAAAAACCTAAGACTCCGAACCTCAGATGTGATATAATATTAAGATTGTTGATTAATTTAGATTGAACTTTTTGCTTGTTTAGTTTTTATCATGTGGAATGTGCTGTACCCATATCCACAGAGAGTTTTTATTGAATTATAATGTACTTTTTTTTAAAATCTGCTTAATTCTAGTGTGAAAATTCCAGTCTCTCCATACATCCAGGGTTACTCCATCCCAGGTGCTTAATCTGCTATTTTCCCTTGAACTTCACATGGTTAATATGAGAAGTGGAATATATTATGGTGGAGGGTCTTGGTTTTTGGGTTTTTTAACTCTGTTTCCCAACCATGACATTCCTAGAACTTTAGCCCTGGAATCTCAGAGGAAAGCAGAATTTTACAATCCCCTAAACTCAGAACTGCCTCCTCTGTGTAAGCAATGCCAGTGCCATGGCTGGGAAATGCAGACATCCTCAGGGATATTTCTCTGGTTCTAAGGAGTTTTTTGGATTTTTTCCTCCAGTCACTCCTGTCTGTCACTTTGGGTTTGGCCCTAGTTCAAATCCAGCAGAAACTCAGATTAAATGGCTCAGTTCTCCTCCAGGGCTGGGGTTTCTCCCTCTCTGTCTGTTTTTTATAACACACAACAAAGACTCTTGTGATTTTTTTTTATTTTTTTTCCTCAAGGCTGCAAAAAAAGATTCTTTTATTAGGGATTGTTTCCCCTTAGACACAATTTTCCACAGACCAATGTGACTGGAGAAAAAAGGGCAAACCTCTTCACCCACATTGCTCAAACCAGAGGGACATCAAGAGAAATCCCTCCTGTCAGAAGGATTCACAACATGGACACTGTTAAAAAACATCCTCCTGTGTTTGCCACGCTTTCCTGGGAAAGAACACCAGAAATCCAAATTCTCAGGCCTGAAAGCAGACTGCAGCTGCCCAGCCAGAGCTGTCAGGAATTGTCTCCTCTGCCAGGTGCCTCACTGGAGTTGGTCTCCTGGCTGAGAAGGAATCCTGGGCTCAGTTCTCTCTAAGGTGGGCAGAGCCTCTCCCTAAGGGATGGATCCCATTGCTTTTTTAGGAATTGCAGCTGGAAATTGGAGAGCTCTCCAAGTTAGATCCAGTTTTTGCAATGCCACCTCCTGTGAAGATCTGTGGAAGCCCAGATCTGTTCCGTGGAGAGATGGACGAATGGGAATTCCCAAAGTAAAGGTTCAGCTGTGGAAGTTTCTCAGCAAGTGATGCTGCTGGGTCATTTTTGGGAATGTTCCCCAGCCAGCCAGGGAAAACAGCAGGAATTTAAGGTAGGTTTAAGATATATTTTATTGTACATAAACCTGGATTTTTGTGGGGACACTGCAGCCTCCCAGAGCGTGGCTTTGCTCCTATCCAGGGCATTTCCTGAGATTTTCTCCAGGCTCTTGTAGAACTGATATTTAACATCAATTCCTGTTGATTCAGATTTGATAAAAGATGTGTTTTATGGGCAGCTCCATTTCCACTCAGAAAATTGTGAACTGCAAATCGACCTCAAGGTAAATAATTCTGAGGGAGAGCTGAGAAAAATCTTTTGCCTGAGGGGTCAGCCAAAGAAACAAATCTCCTTCCTGTACAAAAATTTCCAAATTACCTTCTCTGTAATTTCTGTAGTGTTACATCTTCATTGTTGGTTGTGTGGCAAATTTTTCAAAAAAAGGGAAACGGCGGGAAAATTTCATTGCAAACTTTCTGCATTGTCAATCTTTCTGATTTTTAACCTGGGCAGATGATTCTCTTAAGGAAAGAAGGAAAGGAAATGGGACATAAATAAAAAAGTCAGGAAGCAGAGGTTTCTCTTAGTTATCCATGATTGCTGCTTGCATTTACAAGTGGCTGGATATAGATATATCTATATATTTTTATATCTACAAATTCATTTAAAGATAATTTCTCCAGTGATTTTGAGGGAGTAGTAAAGAAGAATAACTATTTTAAATCCTGTTTCAATACAGAGTACTGTTGTTGATATTGTTGTTGATGATATATAGAGCCTGTTGTTGATATTTAATCTCACAGCCTCATTTAGGTTGGAAAAATCCCCCAAAACCATCAGGTCCAACCCCAGCACTTCCAAGGCCACCACTGTCCCATGTCCCCAGGTCCCACCTCCTCATGGCTTTTAAATCCCTGCAGTGGATTTATTATTTAAGCAGGAGCATTATTTTTTCCAGAGGTGTTGGTTTGAACCTCTTTTTGATGGCATTGTCACTGCTGTTCCCTGTGGGAACCTCCATCTATCCTCCAAATCTCATCTCCACACTTATTAAAAATAGATGGACTTGCTGCTTCCACTGCAGAGATAAGGTTGAAAAATCAACTTGGTTGTCACAGAGAGTTTTAAAACCTTCAAAACTTCCCGACAACAGAACTGGATTTTAATATTTCAGCCCCGTGTTGCCATCAGTGCCACAGTTCTGCCTGTTCCTGACAGTCTCTTTCATATCCAATTTCCTTCCAGACTGCTGCGAGTTCTTGGCTTGAAAGAATTCCTTGACAGCAAGACGAGCTGCTTAATTACCTGAAATGTGGAAAGGAAACTTGCCTTGGTTTGAATTTTGCACCTTTTAATTTGTCCCTTTCCGTGGCATTCCTCCCCTGCCCTGACCAGGAGGTGTGATGCTGTTTTGGGAGAACAGTTGTGAGCCTTGGAGCAGAGCTGTAAACACCCCCAGAATTTTGGGAAGTTCTGTAATTTCCCCAAGGCTGGGCTCTGATGGAGGCAATTCTCAGAGATTAACGGAGAGCAGGTAATTGCTCATCTTTGAGGAGGTTGTCTCCATAGATTCCCACTTCCCTGTTCCTTCAGAATATAATTTATGGCTGGTACTCAGAGGAGGTCACAAAAAAAAAAAATAAATCCTGGAGACAGGTGGGATCTCCCATCCTTTTTAAAAATTCCATGTGAGGTTCCCTGCCACTCCAAAAGTCGTAATTAGTGAATATTCTCGGGCTTGCAAACAGAGGCTGGAATTTGTGGATGAACTAAACTTGAGGAACATCTCATGAAGTAAATTTTCCTTTTGTAGAACTAAAAAAGGCAATGAAAACCCACCTGGAATTTAAATGTCAGGATGTGGGAACATCTGGGGACTTTTGGTGGTGCTCAGGGCAGATATTGATGTTTTTATGGTTCTGTGAGTGGCTGGTTCAGGACCTGGCTGTCATCATGATTTGTCCTGAGTCATCTTTATGGTAAAATAGCAATGGACATTAATGCTAAAAATTGGGAAAAATCAGTGTATTGGAAAGCTGAAACCCAATCCTGTTCTGGTCTTTAGCATTATAAATTTCCCTTTTTAAAAAAAAAATTATTTTATTGAATTTAACCAAATTCTCCATATTAATACAGTACATTTTTTCCTCAGAGGAACTTTTTAAATTCCAGTACAATACAAGGATTGTGCTTGGCTAAAACTCACCCTTGTAATCCCAAAGTGATGCTCGATAACCACAACTTTTACAGGACAGAAGGCAGAGAGAGTTAAACTTTCTACTGTATTTCCCTGGAAATATCAGATTTATCAAGAGACCTGCAGCCAGAATTTGGAATTAAGGTTGGGATACCATAAAACCATGAGAGAAGTGCTCCAATATCCACTCACTGCTGATTTTGAGCAGCACCATTCAGGATCACCTGGCCCAGGAAATATTTTTAGCCAAAGCCAGAAGAAATCAAAATCAAATCAAATTTTAAGGCAAATATTCCTGTGTCTGTGTGTATCAGGGAAGAAACACTGGCAGTAAATCAGTGTTTTTAGCACTGCTTTTAATGCTGCTGTTGGAATTATCTGCATAAAGTTATACTTTTTAAAACTTATATTAAGATCCAAAAATCACACTAGAAATTGCCTCTTGGCTGGTTTTCCCTCCTAAAATTGGATGGATATTTAAAACAAAACCTGTGTGAGAGAATTTTCACTCCTCAGTGTTCACTTACCAATTAAAAATCCCTATTTTGGTTTCAGACCAGCAGTTGAAAATCTGCTGATATAAATCCTTCAACAGAAATTTCCCAGCTCCAGAAGAAACCTGGACTGAGTGAACTGCAGCACTTTGAAACTGGAGTTTAATCCAGTTTAACTCAAGTTTAAACTCAATTTTCAATTCAGACATGCACAATAATTTGTTGGATTGGAGTTGTTTCCATGTTCCACCAGGAGAGAAACTTCTTAAAAATAAATTGCATCTCTTTCATTAAGCAAAAAACTTGGGATTTCCAGGAAAATACAATTTTTTTTGCTACAATTTGGTAGGAGATCAAAGGACTGCACTGTTTTGCAGCCATCTGAAAAGTAGTTTATTTCTAAATTTCTCAATCTAATTCTAAGTAAAATTATATCTCAAAAATGAATTTAATATTTAGCTTTTTAATAGAAATACAATTACGTTAGTATGAAATGATTGTGGAATATTTTTATATTCAATATTCAGCTTTTTAATTTTCTTAATATCATTTCCTTTGGTGAGGGGATCACATTTTCCAGCAGAAGAAAAAGTGCTGGCATGGTGGAATGAAAATTGGGATTTTGTGCAGTTTAGAGAATTTTCCAGGCTACTTGATGGAAGAATATAAGGAAATCTTAGTGGCTACTGGGTGGCACAGGAATGAACTCCTGATTTTCTCCCTGCTCCTTCCAGAGGGAGCTGCATCCCCATCTCAGTCTGATGCTCTCAGTTTTGCAACTCTGGAGCTATTTTAAATTAAAATGTTTGTGAATACCAGGGAAAGATGCAGCTTTCACTGCCCTCAAGAAGGTCAAACAGATTTTTCTAAAAATCAGCTAATTAGAGCTGTAAATTAGATTCGACCAGGCTCTTCTGAACCACCTATGAGCATTTATCCAGCAAATCTGCCAAGAACTCACTGCCATAAACCCTTGTTTTTCTTTGAGGGAAGACATCCCACCAGCTGACCAAAACTGTGCTGGTGAACTTTGTAATTAATATTTTTGCCTGTGTTCAGAAAACTCTCAGTGACCTATTTTTAAATAATGGGAAATGAGAAACCCCTCTAGGAGGGTCAGGCAGATCAGAAATCATCTGTGAGGCAAGGGAAGGGCCAAACCCATTTTAATTGAACCCACTGAGAGCACCTCCTCAGTCAAAGCCTGAAACTGAGTTTAAAACTAAACTGAGACTTTCAGGGGCTGGACCAGATGAAAACCCACCAGCTTGTGTGTTTTGAGGTGGGTTCCTGTCAGTTTACCCAAATCCAGCTGGTCACACACACACAGATCAGCTCTGCAGTGCCTTTTGGGGAGCAGGCATTGCTGTGTCACCTCCCCTTGAAATGTGTGATCGATCCCAGCCCTGCCAAGCCCACCAATGAGCACCAGCTCCTTTTCCTGCTCTTCCAGCGTGCACCTCCTTGGCTGTTGTTCATTAGTTGGTGCCCCTTTGGCAGGCAGAGGCACTAATTTGATCAGCTGGAGAGTGGCCCTCCCAGATCCTGCAGAGACGCGGCCGCTCCTCCAGGGCGCTCCAGCTCGCCTTGGTGCCCCTCTGGAGGAGTCTCCTGCTTCCCATCGACTAAAGGGGAGCCTTGATCCCCAGGAAAAGGCTGGCCCAGCTCAGCCCCACTGCTGTTTTAATGAAGGAATCCCAGGCACAGTTTTGTCGCTGTGGGCGATCAACGACACGAGACCTCGTTTTATAAAAACTGCATCTGACTCCCCTTTATTCACAGACTGACCCCTTTCTATAGCTTCTAGAAAAGCCATCTCACTGGGCAGAAGAGTGCCAGAACTCTTCATCCCATTGGCCCAAAACTGAAAGACAGAGAGAAGTCCATCCCACAGACAGGAAGCCAAAACATCACTCTTGTTACAAGAACACTTGTGATGTTTCTGCCAAGCCTGTGAGAACACAAGGTCTTCTTGAACCAAAACACCACGAAGAAACTGAGTTCAGAAACTCAGAAACTTCAGGCCCAGGAGCCTCAGACTACTCAGTTTGGCTGGGGAGTTCCAAGGCAGAGGTGGCTTCTGAGTGAGCAGAAACGTGGCCACCACCATCCCACTCAGCCATTCCCAGCCTCTGTCCATGTCCCCAGGAGCAGCTCTGTCCAGAGCTCAGCAGCTCAACTGCTGTCCAGGCACAGCAGTGCCCTCTTGGAAAGCTCCTGTGTTCCCTCAGGACACCTCTGCCCCCACCAGCACAACACCATGAGGAACAAGAGCGATGAACCTTCCCAGGAGGCAAAACTCTGAAGTGGCGTTGCATGTGGCACCTATTTGATGGGATTCTAGAATTGTTTCTGTTGGAAAAAAACTTCTGAGCCACAAGAACCAATTTCACAGACTTGTCCCTTGCTGTAATTAGAAATTTCCCTCTTGGAAAGCTCCTGTGTTCCCTCAGGACACCTCTGCCCTCACCAGCACAACATCATGGGAACAAGAATGATGAACCTTCCCAGGAGGCAAAATTCTGAAGTGATGCTGGATGTGGCACCTATTTAATGGAAATTCATGGAATTCTAGAATTGTTTCTGTTGGAAAAGACCTTTGGAGCCACAAGACCAATTTCATAGACCTGTCCCTTGCTGTAATTAGCAATGTCCACTCTGAGCTGGCACTGAATCTGACCCTAAAGAGAAACAACCCCTTGGCCTTGCTCCCCTTTAATGGCAACTTTCAAAAGTCCCAATTCCCTGTTAGGAGCCAGGACTCAACATGCAGCACTGGAAAATGAGGTGAATCCTCCTGGAAGGTTTGGGAGAGCCCACCCTGAGCAGTCCTGACCAGTAACAGCTGAAAAAAGAGCAGCCTGTGAGTGGATTTAATAACTTTTCATATTTAAAATTGCCTTGTCATTTGAGTAATGAGCTCCCTGTGCTTTCTGCTGGAAAAGATCACCACAGAGCTTTATTTTTGGTGGGGTACCCACTTGGGCAGCCCAGGTGTGTTGCTGACTGAACCCAAATTATTAACCTTAATACAATTTTTAAACAATTATTAAGCTAATCGGATGCAAATTAAACAAAATGAACCTATAAATATATGTGTTTTTCAAATTAGTAATTGGATTTTTTGATGATCTTTGGCTTGACATTGATAAGCTGCTTCTCATAACAGTCTAATTAGGCAATATGTAAACTTTGGCATTCGGTTCTGTCCTAGTGGCTTTTTCAAATGATGTTTGTAAAATTTGCAATTTCATATTACAGATTAAAAATTAAAAACTGCAGGAGGCTAACATTAAAATGAGAATTCATTTCATGGAAAGCCCTGTAGACAAAATTCACCCTAATAGAATTGTGCATAAGGGGCTGCAAATCATGATCTATAGTTACACAGGGGAAGGCTTGTCAAAACCAGTATTGTTGGCCTGTAGTTCTATTCACAGCATTAAACCCATCAGTGGAGTCACTTTGGGGAAAATGCGAACATTATCAAAGAACAGTAAATTAGCAAGAAATTAAAGCATATACCCTTGCATTTCCAAAACAAAAGATCCCTTCATTAAAAACCTTTCATCAGTGGTTTAATATTCATAGCAGTAATTTGCATAACTAAATCAGTTTTCACTGATGAGAGACGACCAAAGTTTTTTTTTTTTTTTAATTTTTTTTTCTTCACTAATTTCTTTTTTGAATGAGCTCTCTAGTTTTTTTTTGATTAAAATTTCACACCAGTAGTTGAGCAAAATTGAATACATGACTTCACTGTATTTGTGAGCATCCTCCTTTCCAAGCCTGGGGTTAAATGCTGCTGCTGGCTGAAAAGCAAGGCCTGGGGTTGCTTTTTCCCCTGCCCAGTGTCCATCCCTCCTGTGCCTTCCCTCCCTGCTCAATTCCAGCCCCAAACCCCACATTTGTAGGGTTTTTATTGCCTCTCCCTTATACCTGTCCATAAACACGGAGCAGGAGGAGGATTCAGAGGAAGTGGGGATAAAGAAAAGTCATTTCAGTACACGTTAAGAACTTTCTCTGAAAGCAAAACCCTTTTGCTAAGTCCCTTTTTTGTGTTTTCCAAGGACCAATTCCCTTGAGAGAAGCAGGGAGGGAAGAGGAAACCAGTTTGCCTTAGGGGAATGAAGAGAGAAAAGTCTTTTTCAGTATAAATCAGTCTTTTTTTTTCAGGAATTATTTCAAAGTGTTGGTGGTAGGACTTGATGATGTCTAAGGTCTTTTCCAACCTTCATGATTCTATGATTCTATTCTAAATAAATGGATATTGTGCTGGCTGAGTAGCCTTTACTAGAAATTATTTTGGGAAGTAATGAGATTTAATTCAGTAAGAGATACAGTGGGCAGCCAGTCGTGCAATATTTACGTGTGGGCTCTCTGGGAAGATTATTTCTTCCATCTGAAATAATCAAATTTATTGGAATTCTGACAATTGTTGAAACAACTGTAATAACAATTAGCAAAGTCTTCATTTCTCCTCTTATCTAAACTTTTGATCATTTATTATTACAACTGGATAGTACTCCTTAAAAAAGCCTTAATCTTTCCCTTTGCATCCATCCTTAATTATTCAAAGGTGTGATCTCCCAAAATGCTTCTGCTCTACCCAGCAAACAATATTTCATACAATTCTGACCTATTAATTCTAATTAATATCAAAGCAGATATTGGCAGGTTTTTCCAAATTTTTCCTCCATTTTTAAAGAAAGGCCTTGAAAGAGAAGGACCTTGTCTTCATAACAAGAAAGGCAGATATTTCTTGGGGGTTTTGTATTTTCCTGTCAGTTCTTTGAATGATTCATTCCTTGACAACTATTTTATTATTTACTTTCACTCCAGAGTAATGATAAACACTGTCAAACTGTGGAGGAATAGAAAAAAAAAATCAAAATGAACCAACAATTGATTGTTGTTTCTATTAATCAAATGAAAACAAATCAATCATTAATTTATTTCCAAGAATACCAAAGTCTCCCTTGGTTGTTTCAAAAGTCAGGGTGGGAATTATCAGAAAGGTGTTCCACTAATTACGAATGATCATTGAAAGTTGCTTAGGAAAGAAGCAAGGGAACCTCTTAAAATAAAAATATTTAATCTACGGCAAAAATAAATGACAGGTCTCACCTTGGAGAGGTTCATGGGGAAGTGGCTGCTGTGGGAGCCACACTGGAGCAGGGAATGACTCTGAGGAGGAGAAGGAACAAAGGGTGGAGAAGGAGCAAAGGGTGGAGGAGTGACCAACTGACCACATCTCTCTGACCCACTGACCATGGCCCCTCCTCTGTGTGCCTCCTGTCCAGCTCAGGCAGGGCTGGAGCAGCTCTGGAGGGTCCCTGGGTCAAACCAACCCCCCTGGCCTTTGGTACAGCTCCAAGCCATGGAATGGGTTCCTGTAGTCCCTGAAAATCAGCCTTCTGATTGGGTTTGGTACAATGGAGTCAGTTCTCATGGTTTGTGAGATAAACAAGGATCATGTTTGCATTCCTGGATGAAAAGATCTCACCTGATGGACTTCTCAAGTGAGCAGTGGGGATGGAGAGGTGGGAACTGCTCTGTCCAATCTCTGGGCACTGTCCACAAACTGAGAGATACGAGGGCAGCAATAAACTGGGGAGTTCTTTTCTTCTTCTCTGCCTGCACACCTGCTGTGTGTGTTGCTGTGTTCCCTCTGTGTGTCACAGTGACAGGTTGTCCTCCAAACAACCCTTCATTATCTGGCTAAAAGAGGAGCTTTGAGCCTTGGCTCTGGATGCTCCAGGGATTGCAGCTGATGGTACCAAGGTGATTGTTTTTAATATTTTTCGTTCAAATTTAGCAAGGAAAGTTCTGTGGGAGCAAACCCACTGCACTGGTAGCCCATGGGCTGAGCATTTCCCAACGTGCCCTGATGCCAGGGAATGTGTTTGCAGGAAAACCTGGACAGCTTCCAGTCCAAGGACAGGAATAATTTCTTCATAGAGCACCAAGGTTTGGGTTGGAAGGGACCTTAAATCCCACCCAGTGCCACCCAGGGACCCCTCCCACTGTCTCAGGGGCTCCAGCCCCAGTGTCCAGCCTGGCCCCAGGGATCCAGGGGCAGCCACAGCTGCTCTGGGAATTCCATCCCCCTCCTCCCAGGGAGTGATTTCTCCCTAATATCCCATCTCAGTCTCTCCTCTTTCTTAAGCCTTGTCCATTTTTGTTGGAATCCGACGTGCTGGGGAATCTCAGCACATCAGCTCTGTAAACCAAAACTCAGAATTAGAGACAGGGTTTGACCTGAAACCTTGGGAGAGGCTCCCAAGTTTAGGTGCTGGAAGTAAGAATGTGGATTTATAACTTAAAGCAGGGAGTGCTGAGTTGAGTAAAGTTCAGTTTTAGAGCCTCAAAGTCATGGACAAAGCCAAAGCAGTTCCAAAGGTTCCCAAGAGGTTTTGGGATGTAATGCTGTGAGGTTCAGGGGTTAAGAGGGGATTGGTTAAGAGAGTTCCCATTGCAATAACACCAGTTAGCTCAGTACTGGTTTAATCCCATAAATATCCAGTTGGCAGAGTTTTACTGGCCCATGAAGCCTTAAACAGCCTGAGAATCTGAAATCTTGTGACTCCTTGGCCACACTGCTGACACCTGCCAGAGGATCCATCCTCTCTCTGCCTCTGAGGAAGAGCAGAAAATAAACTGCATTTCCCACCAAACTCAGCAGCCCCATTTCTGTGTTTCAAGAAGAAATCCCAGCACACCAAACGTGAGGGTAAAACCCTCATGTGAGAAATCCCAAACTCACACATTTTAATATAAATTTACAGCCCATGTATGCGAAAAGCAGAGCAAACTTCATTAAAAGCCCACCAAAATCCAAATGATGAATAATCTCTCTTTAAACCCCCAAATTTCAGTCTGTGTGTTCTGTGTTAATCATCCAAAGGGCAAGACAGAAGAACTTAAAGAGCAGAGAGATTTGGTATTTTTTTTATTTGTGCAACTCTCATAAACTTGGGCAATAAAACACTGACTGCAGTTTAAAGATCTATATAAAAATGATAAAGACTGAAATTTTGGGGTTTTATTATTGACTTACTCCTAATAAGATTTATATTAGTTACATTTTTATATGAATATAAAGTGAATTATATTAATTACATTTTTATATTAATATAAAGTGAATTAAATCTAATATTACTATTAAATATAGTAAATGAGTATATTATATATATAGTATATTATATTATATATATAGTATTATTATATTATAGATATAGTATATTATACTGTGCTATATTATAGTAAATATTAATTATAATAAACTAAACAATTCACTAAAAAATTGGTTTAAGTGCACGGATTGCTCCAATGAATATCTTTGCATAGTAATTAATCATAAGTGTGTGGAATGCCTTTTTTAAATTGCAAGCTGAGACATTTGGGGGTGTAAATTCACAATGTATAAGTGAGAGGGTAAACCAAACTTGGTCCTAAACCTCACCCAACTCTGTTTTGCAGCGCTAATTGTTATTGCTGTACGACTTCCCAAAAACGCTCCACGCAAAACTTTTTTTTTCTGGTTGGCATTTTTAATATTTTTTAAATTTTTTTTTAATGGAATCTCTTCCTAAAGAAACCCTGGTGGTAGCCCCTGACCCAAATGTACATCCCGAGCTGTTCCCCCATGGCCCTGGCCTATTTATTGCCTTCCTGGCTGCTCCAGCTCGAGCAGGAGCTCCGAACAAAATTGAAAATGAGCTTGGGGTCCTTGCCTAGTCCCACTTTGTTGCCTTCCAGGAGCGCTACCCAATTTAGCCTGGCTGCTCAGGAGAGGGCAGGGGCTGCAGGAGGGCAGGGCTGCCAGAGCACATTCCAATTAGCAGGAGAAACTGCGCGAGGCAAAAGGAGCAAAACGTGGTTTTTATAATAGTGCCCGCTCCAAGCGCGCGGGTTGAAATCTGCCACCAGCCCTGGCAGCCGGGAGGGGCTTGGCTGGGGAGTAAATATCAATTTCTTGCTGTGCATCGAGGTTGGCGAGGTGGGAAACACCTGATCAGGAGGATTTTATCAGGAGAAATATCCCTGTTTTCATTCGTGCCTGGTGCGGGAGGAGCTGCTTGTCCTGGGCAGAGTTTGGGGCTTTGGTGCTCAGAGAAAAGGGTTGTGGTGGAAAACACAAAGTGCTTCACACTCTCATTGCCCATTGCAAAGTTTGTTTTTAACTGGTTGCCCAGAAGGAGAATTTTATTTTATTTTATTTTTATGATATTTTTATTTTATTTTATTTTTATTTTATTTTATTTTAATTTTTTATTTATTTATTTTATTTTATTTTATTTTATTTTATTTATTATTTTATTTTATTTTGCTTTATTTTATTTTATTTTGCTTTATTTTATTTTGCTTTATTTTGCTTTATTTTACTTTGTTTTTACTTTGTTTTTACTTTGTTTTTACTTTGTTTTTACTTTAATTTACTTTATTTTACTTTAATTCGCTTTAATTTGCTTATTTTACTTTATCTTACTTTAATTTACTTTAATTTGCTTTATTTTACTTTATTTTGCTTTAATTTACTTTAATTTCCTTTAATTTATTTAATTTGCTTTATTTTACTTTACTTTATTTTACTTTACTTAAATTTCCTTTCTTTTGCTTTACTTTACTTTATTTTACTTTAATTTACTTTACTTTGTTCTATTTTCTTTTATTCTATTTTATTTTAATTTCCTACAGAGGCATGGCTCACTTTGAATACTTTGCACTGATACCTTTTCAGAGTGGAAAAACTCATTTTAAGGCATGTAAGTGAATATTGACCTGGGATAAAACCTAAAAACATACATGAAAAATGAAAAAAAAAAATTAATCCTATTTTTGTCCTAGTGGAAAATCTCAAAAAGGAAATTTAGCATTAGATTTAAATGGTACTTTTCAATGAATACCTTTGCTTTTCAGGGCTCCTCCTGCTCCAGGTTATTTCCTGGCTCTGGGTCAGTAAATGCCCTTTAGCAGTTTAATTGATTAAGGAAAAAACAAACAAAAAACCACAGAGACACAAGAAAGGGAAACTTTCCAGCTCTAAATTAGGAATAAACCCAACTCGTTCAACCCAGCCCCCAAAGTGTAAGAGAGGCAATAAAATTAAAGATTTCAACATGAAAACCAAAACTCAGCCGAGGTTTTTGGTTTGTTCCAGGGACGGATGGAGTGGCAAAAACTCCCCCACACAGATTTTACTCCTTGACCACTGCTTTAGGGTTTATTCCTGTTTTCTCCTGGCATTTCCCCCTTGGATTCCCATGGATTTGGGGTCAGGACACACCCAGCACTCAGGTGTGGGCAGAAATCAAATCACACCTTTAATAATCATTGTCATAATTAATAATTCATTTAAAAAAAAAATGGTTTTGCTTTGGAAAGTGTCGAGGTGACCTCATTTCTCCTGTGCTTTTAAGGAGCACTTACTTAAAATGTTCTTAAATCTGGGATTTCTGTGGATGGCACAGGAAACAGGCTTCCTCCTGCAATTAATTATGGAAGATTTTACTCTGGTCAGGTAGAAAAATCAGTTGCATGCTCAGTCTGGGCAAAAATCAAATCACACTTTTAATAATAATTTTCATAAATGATAATTAATTTTTTTAAATAGTTTTTTGCTTTGGAAATATTGAGGTGGCCTTGTTTCTCCTGTGATTTTAAGGAGCAATTATTTAAAATACCTGTACATGAATCTGGGATGATTGAATGAATGAATATATGGAATGAATATATGGATGGCACAGGAAACAGATTTCCTCCTACAATTAATTATGGAAACTTTTACTCTAATCAGGTAAAAAAAATCTGTTCCATGCTCAGGTAGAAATATTTTTTTAAACAGTGTAATAGGATGGAGGATTTCAAGAATTTGGTATGAATTATATGGGTACAATACTTTTTTGTTTCAATTAACGGGTTTGTCTTTGGAAAAGCCAAAGCAGTTTAATGTGAATGAAACATTTGTTAGAGGATTCTGATCTTACAAAATTGTAGAATCTGATTTTTCTTAGAGACTCTCACCTTTCCCTTTTGGCTGTTGCAGGCATTGTCACATTAATTAAACCCAAATAGATTAAAACCAGCCAAGTTGCTGCTGCTTTCTCTTCTCCCCAAGTCCTGGTCTCACTGGGATCAACCTGCAAACAAGATGAACTTTTTTTTTTTTTTCCCCTTTCCCTGTCACTTCTTTCAGGTGAAATATCCTTGGAAGAAAATAAGAAATGTTTCCTGCCAGCTGTGAGCGTCGTAGGGCACAGCTGGAAAGTTCCAGGCTGGTTTGGTGACTGGGGTTGTTCAGGAGATATCCCAGAGGAATTCCCAAAACCTGATCTCCCTGTGGATCCTTGGGATCACAGCCTGGGGGGGCTTTCTTTGAGATGTCATGAGAAGAAAAGGAGGGAACAATTTGTCCACTTTGCTGCCAGGATGTGGATTGTATCTATCCAATTCCTCAGAAGAATTCCCAGCCTGATCTCCCTGTGGATCTTGGGATCACAGCCTGAGATGCTTTCCCTGAGACCCACGAGGAGGAAAGGATGGAACAATTTGTCCACTCTGCTGCCAGGATGTGGATTGGATCTACCAATTTCCCAGAAGAATTCCCACAACCTAATCTCTCAGATCCTGGGGATCTCAGCCTGGGGGGGCTTTCTTTGGGACACCCCAGGGAGGAAAGGAGGGAACAGTTTGTTGCCTTGCTGCCAGGATGTGGATTTGATCTATCCAGTTCCCAGAAGAATTCCCATAACTTGGTCTCCCAGAAGACCCTTGGGATCACAGCCTGAGGGTGCTTTCCCTGAGACACCATGGGGAGGAAAGGAGAGAAAAAATTGTCCACCTTTGCTGCCAGGATTGGATTTGACAATCCAATCCCACAGAAGAATTCCCAGCCAGTCTCCCAGCACCGGGATCACGCCTTGTTCCGAGGACCCGAGAGAATGGAGGAACAATTGTCCACCTTGCTCCAGGAGGATTTGCCCACCAGCTGCCAGCAAATGCCCTTGCTGCCGTTTGTGGATCTCCAGGCCACTCCCTGCTGGAAGTGGGAGTTCCTCAGTTGTGGTTTCTCCATCCCTCCCTGCTGGAAGTGGGAGTTCCTCAGGGGGGTTTCTCCATCCTCTGCTGGAAGTGGGAGTTCCTCAGGGTTGTTTCTCCATCCTCTGTGTGGAATGGGAGTTCCTCAGGGTGGTTTCTCCATCCTCCTGCTGCAGTGGGAGTTCCTCAGGGTGGTTTCTCCATCCTCCCTGCTGGAAGTGGGAGTTCCTCAGGGTGGTTTCTCCATCCTCCCTGCTGGAAGTGGAGTTCCTCAGGGTGGTTTCTCCATCCTCCCTGCTGGAAGTGGGAGTTCCTCAGGGTGGTTTCTCCATCCTCTGTGCTGAATGGAGTTCCTCAGGGTGGTTTCTCCATCCTCCTGCAGGAAGTGGGAGTTCCTCAGGGTGTTTCTCCATCTCCTGCGGAAGTGGGAGTTCCAGGGTTTTCTCCATCCTCCCTGCTGGAGTGGGAGTTCCTCAGGGTGGTGTTCTCCATCTCTGCTGGAAGTGGAGTTCCTCAGTGTGGTTCTCCATCCTCCCATGCTGAAGTGGGAAGTTCCCCCAGGTGTTCCCATCCTCTGTGCTGGAAGTGGGAGTTCCTCAGGGTTGTTTCTCCATCCTCTGTGTTGGAACTGGGAGTTCCTCAGGGTGGTTTCTCCATCCTCCCTGCTAGCAGTGGGAGTTCCTCAGGGTGGTTTTCTCCATCCTCCCTGCTGGAAGTGGGAGTTCCTCAGGGTGGTTTCTCCATCCTCCCTGCTGGAAGTGGGAGTTCCTCAGGGTGGTTTCTCCATCCTCCCTGCTGGAAGTGGGAGTTCCTCAGGGTGGTTTCTCCATCCTCCCTGCTGGAAGTGGGAGTTCCTCAGGGTGGTTTCTCCATCCTCTGTGCTGGAAGTGGGAGTTCCTCAGGGTGGTTTCTCCATCCTCCCTGCTGGAAGTGGGAGTTCCTCAGGGTGGTTTCTCCATCCTCTGTGTTGGAACTGGGAGTTCCTCAGGGTGGTTTCTCCATCCTCCCTGCTGGAAGTGCTGCCCAAGCTGAAACTTTGGCTCATCACTTCCCAGTGCAAATGCCCACAGATCTCCTCCAGGGAGACAGCAGCTCCAGGCTTGCTGCCAAGAGCTTTCACCTCATCTCAGGCATTGTTTGATGTCTTCTTTCCAGTTCTGACAAACTCCAGGGCTACTGGAGGCTCCCAAGGACTTGGGGCCCCCTCATTTTGAGGACCCAGCTCAGGAGAAGCAGCATTGACTCCAAAAGGGACAAAGTTCCCATGCCTTAACCCCAGCATCCTTCCATCCTTTCCACGCTCCCGTGGCAGCACTGCAGGCAGAGGTTTCACCCTGAACCTCATTTTTAGCTGCTCAGCTTGAAGCTTTTCCAGGGATCCTTCAGGAGAGAGGAAGAAGAGACAGCCAAGCCATGGATATCCACGTGGTTGGGCTCCCTTCCTTAGCCTTCCTCAAGTGGGGAAGAAATGAATCCAGGGATTCATTCATTGCAAAAGAATTTATTCCCTACAACTGTTTTGGGTTTGCTTGACAAGGTTTTGACAGTGGGGGTGGTTTCTGGGAGAAGCTGCTGGAAGTTTTCTCCATTTCCCACAGAGCCAATTCCAGCTCCAGGCCCCTAATTAGGTACAGGACAAGGACTTCCTCCAGCACAAGGGACAAATGAACACGGGAATGTTTTTCCTGATAAAATGCACCTCTGATCAGGTGATTCCCACCTTTCCAACCTGTGTTAAACAGCTCCAGGATGGAGCCACTGCTGGCCAAGCTGAGCTGCGGCAGCAGCTCTGGGATAACAGGGGATTCAAAGGGGACAAAGGGGAAAAAAAAGGGGGATGAAGGGGATAGAAAAAAAACCCTGCAGAAGAGCAGGGGAAGGGGTGAGGAGCTGACCCCAGCCCCATCCCCCAGGAATGGGCAGGGAGGGAAAATGGGCAGTGAAGCTGAGCCAGCTAGAAGAGAGGGGTGGAGGGGAAGGAGTTTTAAGATTTGGTTTGTATTTCTCATTACCCTGCTCTGACGTGATTGGTGATAAATTAAATTAATTTCCCCAAGTTGAAGCTGTTTTGCCCGTGGGGTGAGGGGTGAGGGATCTCTCCCTGTCCTTATCTCGAGCCTTGAGATTTTTGGTTGTATTTTCTCTCCCCTGCCCAGCTGAGGAGGGGAATGATGGAGTGGCTTTGGTGGCACCAGCCAGGATCAACCCTCCACCACCACAACTGAATATTGTCCCTGTTGCAAACTGTGCATTCTCTGCTATTAAAAAAAAAAATAGATAATCAAGTCAGAGTATTGAAAAGTGGCTGCTGTGCATGGGGTGTTATTATGTTTTATAAAAAATGTGAGTTTAATGTAAATAGTTCACAAACTCGAGTGGCTCCTGAGATTAAAGGCTGCCAAAAATCCACGGTGGCACAAAGGACTGGAGTCCCTTTCTCCAGAGGGGTGCATTTGGTGCTTGCTCAAATGAACTCAAAATGAACCGTGGCACTTTCTGTGGCCAGAACTTAATTTTTGATCAATTGGCTTTATCTGCAAGCTCCATTTCTGTAAGCATTTAAACAGAGTGTTGTCTGTGTCTGTACCAAGTGTAAATTTTTACAAACTGTTTTGGTTTGTGTTTCAACGAGCTCATTCAATTAAAAAAAAAAAAATCACATTGAGCTAAATGAGAGTTAGACTTAAAATTTTAAAAGTCTTTGCAAAGCCCAAAATGAAAGATCAGGTGTTGATCTAAGGTTTTACCTCTGCAATTAGGTACAAAAGTTAGAACTTGGAAACTTTTCTGTTCCTAAGCAGATTTTGTAGTGGTGGATTATGGAGAAATCACCAGAATCGTGTGTAAATGTACATCTCTGAGGGAATGCATTGCCCATCCCGACTTTTTAACTGCGGCTTAGAAATAGAGCTTGAAATTTAAAACTGGTTTTCCTTCCTCTCTGAAGCTGTAATTCCCATTATCAAGGGTTTGACTGCCTGGTCCTGTTTGAGTTCCATTCCCACTGTTCCTCTTTTTGTGAAGTGTGCAAAGTGGGTGAGAAATGACAGAAAATCTGAGTTTCCTCCAATAGACTGCAATTCCTATGAATTGTTGTAACTCTTCCTTTGATTGGGGCATCTTTATTTGTTCTATTTTTCTAAATTTTTCTAAATTTTCTTAAAGTGCCTCGAGAACCTCCCACGCTACCTGTGATGCACCAAATACCCAAAAATTTCACTTTCCTTCATCCTTGATGCTTTTCAGGTGGAATTTCAACTTCTGTTTCAGGTAATGCCTTCCATCCTGCTTTTGCTGCTTCCCGAATTTTTTTGTGGGACTCTCCTACAGTTGTTATTATTATTATTATTATTATTATTATTATATTATTTATTTATTTATTAATTAAAATTTTTATTTATTATTATCTATAATCTCACCTATACCGGGACAGTGAGAGATGATGAAAATCTGCCCTGAGCATCCAGGGCAGCCTCCCAATCCTGGCTCAGTGTCACCACCTGGGCAATGCTTGGAGGCGCAGCAGCTAAAGGTGCAGAATTAGCATTTAATTGTCGGTAATTAAGTGTAAAACGCCACCGCCCAGTCGCCTTTTTTACCGGCCAAGCTGGGGAATCATCAGGTGGATGAGTTCCCTCAGTGATGCTTTTATTCCAAAATCCTCTCAGCCTCTGTAAGCGCCTCTTGCTGCTTCACAGGAAGAATTTTAGGCTGGATTGGCGTCTCCAAAAGTTGATGAATTCTGATTCACCCATCCTTTCAGATGTTATTTGCATCCCCAGCAGCCCAGTGGAACTCCACAGATCCACCCGAGGTTTGCCCACAAAGTGCTTCAAATCCTGAAAGGTTTATTTGGGCAGCCCCAGCAAACATTTCAGCCTTTTTTTAACCTTTTTCCCCCCAAAATCCAGACGGAAATTTTTGTTATTTTACAGAGTCACAAGGGAGTTGATTTCACTCCTCTTGTCAGTGGCTTTCTTGGAAAGTTTGAGGATAAAAGTAATGCTCCGTTTGGGTGATTCAGGCAAGAAAAAGAAATTTCCAAGGGGAATTGCTAACAGCCCAAATCCCTGGGAGCAAATGGTGTTTCTGGTAAATCAGAGCTAAATTCGGGTGCTGTTCACCAAGGCCAAGCCTCGGGAGCATTTCTGAGATCACAGAGCGGCCAAGGAGCGCTGCAGGGATGCCCCACCACGGACAAACGTGTCAATAATATGAAAAACGTGCAATTCGTGATTTCCAGCTTCACTAAGGTGTGTGAGAGAGCATCAAACCCTTCTCAGTGAGCCACTCCAGCCTCGCTGCCTTCTGCCCCTTAGGCTCGGGTGAAATGCAAATCTGAGATGTGCCACTACTTGTGTGTGTGGATCCCAGTGGGACTGGGGAAAGAGGGATGGAAACAGTGTCAGGCTGTGGGAAAACAACCACCAAAAAAAGGGGATGTGGTGATTTTTCCCAAGCTCTCACCATTGACACTTTTAAACGAGTGGTACTTTGCCCATTGCCAGGCTGGATTATCAATCACAGTCTTGGGGCACTGCTGGTTTGTACACCCATGAAACTGGAATTAGTGCAGGCTTGAAAATGAAGTGGCTTTTACTGCTCTCCTTGTTTTCTTTTTCCTGAAGTCTGAAGAGGAAGGTCTTGGCCTGCGTGTAAAAACTGCAGTGTTATAAATAATTTGTTCTGTCCCTTCTGAGACTGTGAAAATGGAAATGTTTGCTTTCAGCAGAGCTTGTTTTCTGTTGACTTCATTTGATAGCTGTCCAGATAAAAATATGAGCTAATATATTTTGACACATTTCCTTAGAATGTGTGTGACATCAGCTGGCTGCTGCTATCTTTGGGAATGTCAGAGTGATGTCATGCAGCCACTTGATTTTAAATGAATTAAAGATGAAATATGACCCCTCTGTAGGTTGTTGTGCTCTATTGAAGCTGCACAGCCACATTCATTTACCATCAGCTTCAAAGTATTTCCAGTTTTGTTGCAATAGCAGAAATTCTGATCTGGTCTCCAAGAGATGGGAGAGATAAAATACAGCCCAAACCAGGCTCTTCTGCAAGATATTTATCCTTGCATGCTTTGTAATTTCAGTTTATATTTGCTGTCCAACCTGGTTTTCTACAGTCTGACATTCACAAGAAACATGGACTGCTTCTCTGATTCATGGAGGAGGATAAATTATTTAATTAATGTCTCAGCATCTTTTCTGCACTTAAGCCAAGAGTAGGGGAATGTGCAATCAGTGACCTCAGTGCCTTAAAACCTGACAGAAGTATAAATGCATGAATATTATCTCACTTCTTCACAGATCAGCCCAATTCATACATTGAACGTGCTTGGCATTTCTTCCTCTGTCCAGCTCTGAATTTCCAGGTAAGGAGTTATCCCTTAGTTGAAATAACAGCAATTTTGGCTGGTTCAGACCCCTCTGAGTGATATCCAGGTACAAACAAAGCCAACCAAAAATTCCTGCCAGACTGATGCTGTTTGTATGTGATCTCTTCTTTATGGAGGCAAAAACCTGCTTCCATCTTAAAATTCCCCTACAACTTAAATTTCAGTACATTTCAATAAAATCTAAATTTTAAAACTCCCCCTACAATTTATATTTCAGTACATTTCAATAAAATCTAAATTTTAAAACTCCCCTGCAATTTATATTTCAGTACATTTCAATACTATATAAATTTTAAATTCCCCTAAAATAACTGTTAAGGCCAGAGCTGTGATTTTCTAATTTTGCCAAGGCCTATCAGCTTCCTTTTGGCCACCTCCCCCTGCCCCAGCTCCTCACAGCTCCTCACAGCCCTTTCCAAACTCAAGACTCCAAGTCTCCCGTTTGTGTCCATGTCTTAATTCCATGAGCTTCAAGGAAACAAGTCTGTAATGACTGAGCCACCCCAAATTCCTTGACTTTCCTTAAAAATCCATTTAAAAATGCCTGTGACAGTCACAGCACTTGCTTTGGATTGCTGAATATCCAGGGGGATGCACTCTGTCATTCATAGTGTGTACAATCACTTATTTAATGGAGATTTAATTAGACAGAAGCAGAAATGGACATGGACACTCTCCCATAACCATCAGAGAGGGTGGAAAAAGGAGCCAGATCCTATTTTGTGTGCCTGGTAAAGGACAACTCTTCTGGGAGATGTTGTAGGATCCAACCAGCACCATATGAACAACGAGTTGTCAATAGAAGGAAGAAGAGTTCTCCAATTGAATTTCTTCTCCAAGGTTAATTGGGGACCAAAGTACCTGAGCTTCACTTGAAATAACCAAAATGGAGGGTTTAGGAAGGTAAAATCTGAAGAAGATCCTGAGATAATCTTTTAAAAATATGTTTATTTGTACATAGTTTCCTGTCACTGGACTGAGCTCAAAGGGATTGTTTCAGGGAATTTGTGATTCCTTTCCCTTTCCTTTCCTTTCCTTTCCTTTTCCTTTCCTTCCTTTCCTTTCCTTTTCCTTTCTTTCCTTTTCCTTTCCTTTCCTTTCCTTTCCTTTCCTTTCCTTTCCTTTCCTTTCCTTTCCTTTCCTTTCCTTTCCTTCCTTTTTCCTTTCCTTTTTCCTTTCCTTTTCCTTTCCTTTCCTTTCCTTTCCTTTCCTTTCCTTTTTTCCTTCCTTTCCCCTTCCCTTCCTTTCCTTTCCTTTTTCCCTTCCCTTTTCCCTTCCCTTTCCTCCTTCCCTTCCCTTCCCTTCCCTTCCCTTCCCTTCCCTTCCCTTCCCTTCCCTTCCCTTCCCTTCTCCCTTCCCTTCCCTCTTCCCTTCCCTTCCCTTCCCCAAATTTTACAGAATTCCTGCCCTAAATTCCCCCTCTTGCGCTCACTGGGGCTCTGCACTCCTGGGAAGGCAGGAGGAGCCCTTGCCCTGTGATTTTCAGGAGCAGAGCCTTGCCCATTCCCTCAGCCCGGCCCTTCTGCTCAGATATTGATTAGCAAAACAAGCTCATCACGAAATTGCTGAATTTAATTTTGATCAGGTTTGTCTTCCCCCAAGGAAAATTCACACTCATCTCTTTTTTTCCCCTTTACAGGCAGTGTTTGAGTCCTCACGTTCTGGATTTTACTAGTGACCATCTGGTATTTTGTAGACACTTTGCTGGGGCTGGATATTGATTTCTCTAACGATTCCTGGGCAACCCGGCTCTAATTATTTGCAATTTTTACTGTTTTTAAAGTAGATTAGATGCTATTTTTGATGTGGCCTCTGGTGATTTGCTTTTTCCTCCACAGCAAAAATAGACCATGCCTAAAATGAAATAACTGCGCTCTTCAGTTGCATTCTTTTCCAAAGAAACTTCAGAATTCCTCGTGTTCTCGCTGTGCTGTGCAGACTGTGGTTTTATTTGTTGGGTTGAGCAGGCAGCTGATGTGTCTCATGGAGAATTGTGGCTCCCAGGAGGATTCTCAGCCCACCTGATGAGTGAGGGATGGTGTGGATGGATCCCCAGGGGCTCACACCCCCAGAGGGTGACAATATCCCCGTGCTCCTGACTTTGGGCTCAGGGCTGGAGCCCCTGGAGCAATTCCCCAGTCTCACCTGGAGCTGGGGAGCAGCAGAGCAGCACAAAAACTCTGCAAGGTTGGAACCTTCCCAGTCCTGGGGGGCTTTTGCAAATATTTCCTGAAGCCTGGTGGTCTCCAGAGGAGGATTTTTGGTGCTTTGGGCTTATCCAGGCTCTCCCAGGCTGTTCTGGGCTACCAAGCTCGTGGAGGAGCAGAGGGACAGGCTGGACACAGGCACCAAAACGGGGCTGGAGCGGCTGGAGCTGCTCCAGGGCTGGGAGAGCTCTGCCCTGGGAGAGCTGGGAATGTTCCTCTGGAGAGGAAAAGCTCCAGGGAGAGCTCAGAGCCCCTGGCAGGGATCAAAGGGGCTCCAGGAGAGGGACAGGGGATGGAAGGACAGGACACAGGGAATGGCTGTGAGCTGACAATGGGGGATTTGGATGGGATTTGGGGCAGGAATTGTTCCCTGGCTGGGCTGGAATTCCCAGAGCAGCTGTGGCTGCCCCTGGATCCCTGGCAGTGCCCAGGGCCAGGCTGGACACTGGGCTGGGATTATCTGGGATGGTGGGAGGGGTCCCTGGGTGGCAGGGATGATCTGTCAGGTCCCTCCAACCCAAACCATTCCATGGATCCACGAGAGATGAAGCCCACCTGGCTCCTGTAAGCCCTGCCCTGTGTCCTGCTCAGGTGTGGATCAGCCCCCTGCCCCTATTTCCATCTCCCAGCAGGAGAAAGAATCCCAGGAACCTCCTGGAAATCCCCCTGGCTTTGTCCAAACTTCCTCCTGCGTCCTGTTCAAGTATTTATAGCAGCGCTGTTTTCTCATCCTTACACCAATATTGAAGTTTAATGTCAATATTAGTATGAAGTGTCTGCGAGGGGTTGGAAAACAGGCACCAGAGCCATCGAATATTTTATTTATGCGCAGTAAATTTTTAAAGCCTCCCCTGTGTTTTGATCGAAAATGCATATTGCTGAACAATTTAGTTCCCAAAGTCTGTCTCTGATGTAAGATTTATTTGGGAGCTGCCACGCGCTGAGGGAAACGTGGGAAAATTCAGCGCTGCCCTCACCTGCAGCTGGAAAGTTTCTGCTGGTCTGGGGTCCCTGTGTTAAAGGGACAATAATAATAATAACAATAAAATATTATTATTATTATTATTATTATTATTATTATTATTATTATTATTATTATTATTATTAATTATTATTTTATTATTATTATTATTATTATTATTAATTCTGGCCATGGCCTAGGAGCTATTCTCAGTGCTCCAGGTTTTCATTTTTTTCAGGGAAATTCTCTTGTTTCTGCTCTTGGGAGCACAGAGCAAACCCCTGCTGTAAATAGTAATATTTTTTATATATTACTTTTATTTATTTATTTATTTATTATAATTGTTTATAATTATAAATTCTTGTTTATCATATATATCCCATCTATTTTATTTTTATTTATACATTTATATTTATTAAATATAAATTACATAATCATAAATTCTTTGTATAATTTATATATAGTGTATTGTATTTATTTATAATTATTTATATACTATTAATGATTTATAATAAATTATTTACAATTTGCAATAATTTATAAGGATATTATGTATAATATAAAATTGGATGATGATGATAATAATAATATTTATTTATTTATTTATTTATTTATTTATTTTTTTATTTTAATGGCTTCTAGGTGTTTATTTCTAAGGCAATATTTTCACCATTTTTATAGCAAATGTTTAAATATTGGCTGGAACCAGCCCCTTCACCAGTCCAGATTTGTCCCACTCACATCCCAGCCCCGTCCAAGAATCTCACTTTGGCTCCCAGTTTGAAGGGTCATCAGGAAATTGCCTTTAACCCTGCTCATCTTCCATCCTGGCCACAATTTGGGTCAGAAACTCCCTTTGAAAATTTGATAACAAAACTATTTTTCCCCTTGGGTTATTACCAAAAAATTGCCTTTAACGCTGCTCCTCTTCCATCCTGGCCACAATTCGGGTTGGGAGCTCCTTTTGAAAATTTTGTAACAAAACTATTTTTCCCCTTGTGTTATTACCAAAAAATTGCCTTTAATGCTGCTCCTCTTCCATCCTGGTCACAATTCGGGTTGGGAGCTCCTTTTGAAAATTTGATAACAAATGCATTTTTCCCCTTGGGTTGTTTCAGTTTCTGAGCCTGTTGGTTAAAAACCTGGAGCTGGTTATCCAGCTTGAGTTCCGCAGGAACGCCACCTCCTCTTAATTTTATTTTTTTTTCAGCTGAACCATGACTTTTTTTGGCATGGCAACACCACTCCTGGTTTGTTCCTTCCCTCAGACAGCTCCAAAGCACAGAGAGAAGCTTTGCCCCGGCCACTGGTGCCCTTTCCTGCCAAGGCTGCTGGCTGGCCCAGGCAGTTGGTGATTAATCAAAGGGTTCATTAGCACCGTTTATTTTCCACGGGAGCACCACGGAGGTGGTGGCAGCGACACTGCAGAGCAGGAGCCCTGTCCAAGGGCTGCAGTGTAATTATGGGACTGCTCTCATTTGCATCTTGCCAGGATGCTGCCAGGAAATATTAATGGAGTACTTTTTGTTCATTTAGCCCGTGTTTTTTTGAGGGACGCCTAAAAAACAAAAAGATCATATCTGTATGTTGTTTTTTAATTTATTTTCACCTTTTTGTCTCCTTTGGAGACCCCTGGTGTATCAGCACTTTGTTTACCACAAATTAAACCTTAGCTGATTGTTTACCAGGCTGAAGACCCTTGTGCATTACTCCAGCACTTTCCCTTTTTTTAATAATCACAACCTGGGAATCGTTTGCAAGAGGCCCTAATCTGCATGAGAATTATACAATTAACTTTTGATTAACCGCCTAGTTCTTTTGGAAACCGCAGTGTATAGGATACTCTGCATTTAAATAATTTCCCTTAAATTGGGAGCAGGCCTTTCATTAAAGCGGCGAGTTTGACTAAACAACAACATTTGGAGATAATCAGGGTCAAGACAATAGGCGAGGCTGCAAGGCTAGAATGTCATCTTTAAATATAACAGCTGAGATAAAGGCACCCAGATTGTGCCTTATCGAAACACAAAAAATCAAAGCTCTCTCTTGTCTGTGGCAAAATACCAGGCCCTGGTGTTTAGGGTGCCCATTGTCTGGGCCTGGAAGGTTGCAGGATTTGCATTCAGAGAGCCGGGTCTGACACACATTACATCACGTAGGGTACTTATCTCGGAGTCTGACAATAATTATCAGGAAGAATATACTCAGAATGACTTTTTTGTGATTTTTATGCATCCCGACACAAGGAAAGGGAGATAACGGCATTATGAAAAAGGGGAGAGTCTCCAAAGGCTCTCCCTGGAGCTGCGTTCTTCGATTAAATTTGCTGTGCCACTTTGGTGTGCTGAACAAGTGGAAAGAAAGACTGTGAGGCTTTTATAGAGGGTAATAATAGTCCTGAACACAGCCCTTACCAAAAGATAAGATCCATTGTCAAAACAAACAAAAGGAGCCGTATTAAACACCACTCCAAGAATATCTATGAGCAAAGTTTGAAATCCTTGCCTCTCTTTCCTACCTTGAACCTGGCTCCGTGGCTTGGCCATCTCCTAACCAGGCACCTTGGCCAGCCCAGAGGCTCCCACTGAGGCTTTTCCTTCTGCTCTGCCCCAAGGGAGGTCGTGGTGGGATCTACCCATGGGTCCAGGGAAGCCAGGGAAGAGATTTAAACCACCCCAGCCCGTTTGGTGTCTTTCCTCTGGAGGATTTTTGGGCATATTTGTTGCCAAAGGAGTATTTTGTGGCTGCAGTGCCTGGGCTGAGGGGTGCTGTGAGAGTTCAGTGCTCGTTTTTCACAGGATGGCTGTGGCCTTGCTCAAAGCTCACCTGCAGGTCAGCACAGCACAGCTGAGGGTGGTGCACACCTCAATCCATTTCCAAGAGCCTGGGGTGCCATCAAAAGGGGGAATGGCTTCCCAGTGCCCAGGGCAGGGTTGGATGGGATACTGGGAAGGAATTGTTACCTGGGAGGGTGGGGAGGAGCTGGGCTGGAATTCCCAGAGAAGTTCTGGATCCCTGGCAGTGTCCAAGGCCAGGCTGGACAGGGCTTGGAGCAGCCTGGGACAATGGAAGGTGTGGAACAAGAAGGATTTAAGGTCTCTTCCAGCTCCAACCAGTGTGGGACCCTGTGATTCTGGAGAATATATTAAAAAACAGCTGAGGCATTTCCCAACATCCTCCTTCAGTCTCCTTATTCTGCCAAAACCTTCGTAAAACACAGGAGGGAATTCCTGGGACTGTGCCTTGTGCACCCTGGATCCCCTGGGCTTTCAGGAGATGTGAGAGCACAACCTGAGTGTGTTTGCAGTGACCTGAGTGTGCTTGCAGCACCCTCTGTGTGTTTGCAGCAATCTCTGTGTGTTTGCAGTGCCCTGTATGTGTTTGCAGCATCCTCTGTGTGTGTTTGCAGTGCCCCGTGTGTGTTTGCAGTGATCTGTGTGTGTTTGCAGTGATCTGTGTGTGTTTGCAGTGCCCTGTGTGTGTTTGCAGCATCCTGTGTGTGTTTGCAGTGCCCTGTGTGTGTTTGCAGTGCCCTGTGTGTGTTTGCAGTGATCTGTGTGTTTGCAGTGCCTGTGTGTGTTTGCAGTGCCCTGTGTGTGTTGCAGTGCCCTGTTGTGTTTGCAGCATCCTGTGTGTGTTTGCAGTGCCCTGTGTGTGTTTGCAGTGCCCTGTGTGTGTTTGCAGCATCCTGTGTGTGTTTGCAGTGATCTGTGTGTGTTTGCAGTGCCCTGTGTGTGTTTGCAGCATCCTGTGTGTGTTTGCAGTGCCCTGTGTGTGTTTGCAGTGCCCTGTGTGTGTTTGCAGCATCCTGTGTGTGTTTGCAGTGCCCTGTGTGTGTTTGCAGCATCTGAGTGTGTTTGCAGTGCCCTGTGTGTGTTTGCAGTGCCCTGAGTGTGTTTGCAGTGCCCTGTGTGTGTTTGCAGTGATCTGTGTGTGTTTGCAGTGCCCTGTGTGTGTTTGCAGTGCCCTGTGTGTGTTTGCAGTGCCCTGTGTGTGTTGTTTGCAGTGCCTGTGTGTGTTTGCAGTGCCCTGTGTGTGTTTGCAGTGCCTGGTGTGTTTGCAGTGCCCTGTGTGTGTTTGCAGCATCCTGAGTGTGTTTGCAGCAGTGCCCTGAGTGTGTTTGCAGTGCCCTGTGTGTGTTTGCAGTGCCTGTGTGTGTTTGCAGTGATCTGTGTGTGTTTGCAGTGCCCTGAGTGTTTGCAGCAATCTCTGTGTGTTTGCAGCATCCTGGGTGTGTTTGCAGCAGGAGCTGCAGCTGCTGGATCTGAGCAGAAGGAGCTCAGCTGCTGCACTGCTCTTCCTTCTGCTGCCTCCCAGCCTCTCCACGAGCTCTCCTGAGCAGAATCTCAGCTCAGAGCTGGGGCCTGGGCAGTGAGGAGGGGCTGGAGAGAGGTGCTGGAGCCCAGGGCAGGCAGGGATCTGTTTGGCTCCTCACAAAGTTCACAAGTCCAGCCCTGACCAAGCTGTGGTGCTTCCGAGCAGTCTCTGTAGAAAGGTGTGACCCTTTCAAATCATTGTTTCAGCTTTCTCCTTTTTTTTCCCCTCCTTTCTCTCCTCCTTTCCCTAAGCTTTTATTGCTTCCAGGGGACCCCATTCTTCTCCTAAATTGAATCCAGGTCTTGCTTCTGTTCCCTTCCTGCTTGTTTTACCCATTTTCCTCCCCAGCAGGCACTGCACCTTTGTTACTGCACTGTTGAGTCACTCGTGGTGTTCAATCCTTTATTGGAATGTTTTCTATGCCAATGACAGAGCGTGTCTCATAATGCACAAGCAGTCCCAAACACTCAGGAATCGAGGTGTGTCCCCCAGATCATGTCTAAAAAATAAGATTCTTAAAAGAAAATTGTCATTTGCAGCCCTGTATTTGGCTGGTGCCTTTTTGTTTTTTAGCTTGATGGGTTTTTTTAGTTGTTTGGGTTTTTTTGTTTTTTGTTTGTTTGGGTTTTTTTTAGTTTGTTTTGGTTTTTTTTTTAGTTTAATCTTATGGGTACTTAAAGAAAAAAAAAAACAGGCAGAGGGAAGGAATATGAGAAGTACAAAAGCTCAGCTTTGTGAGCAATGTGAAGTATCATGGGGCTTGTGATTAAATCTGTATATAACATTTGAATGGAGCAGGAGGAGATACTTTATTTCCTGGATAAATCAAGGAGCTCTGATCTGGAATAAACTGCAAGAGTGCATTTATGGGCTCTGGGGCCTCACACCCACTCCAGGGCTCAGCAGCCACCAGCAGCAGCCCTGAATTCCAGGGGTTTCTCTGATCTGGGCTCAGGGTGGGTGGTGAGGGACTCCTGCCTGTGCTCTCTCCTCAGCTGGTCTCCCAGGATCGAGGAGTGATGCCACAGCTCTGGAACCCTGGAAGGATGACTAGCAGGCCTTCCACTGCCACAGACTGGCCAAAAGGGATGCCCCAAACCCCAGAACAACCTGCCCAGTATGTGAACTGGGGGCACTGGCTGGGAGGCACCAGTTGTGGCTGGGAGATGGGAGATTGGTCAGTGCCTGCTGAGGAATTGTTGGGCATCACTTGTTTCTCTTGGATTTACTCCCTCTCCTTTTAATTTCTATTATTATTATTATTATTATTATTATTATTATTATTATTATTATTATTATTATCATCATCATCATCATCATCATCATCACCATAATATCAGTATCACCAATACTATTAATTACAGCCCCTGGCAGAGTCAGGGTCCCCCCTGCCCCCGTGGGTGGGTGTTGGGCAGAGCCATCCCATGGCTGCAGCTCCTGCAGGGGCACAGGGGGCTCTGCTGGGGCTGGCAGCCTGCAGGAAGGGGCACATTCCCTCTGCAGCTCCCCGGGGGATCCCTGGACCTGGCGTTCCTCTGGGAATCCCCTGCAAAGGCTGCCCTGCTGTCCCAAAGCCCAGGCTGTGTCCAGGGAGGAATGCTGGGCTCCTGCCCTGGGTGCAGCCTCTCCCAGGGGATGATGGAATTTTCTCAGCCATGGGATGAGACTCAGTGGCCCAGCAGCAGGAGATCTCTGCTGGATGAGGATGGGGCTGGAAGGGATAAAGAGAGCTGCCCCAGGTGGTTTTTAACAGGAACAGAGGATTACCAGCCCCACTCCCACCCCTATTTCCACATCTGGTGATGGAACACACACTGCTGGGCACAGCCTGCACTGCAGCCCCAGCCACATTCCTGCTCCTGCTCCTGCTCCTGCTCCTGCTCCTGCTCCTGCTCCTGCTCCTGCTCCTGCTCCTGGCTGATTTATGGGCTCCCTTGCCCCTGACAAGAGCCCCTGGGCAGGGAGCAGGGAGCAGCAAGGCTCCTGAGCAGCAGCAGCAGAGGCTCCAGCCAGGGATGTGATGCTGAGAGCTCCTGATGCTGCTCCCAGCAAAGCGGGCAGGGCACGGGGGACACAGCTCCTGCCAGAGCCCCAACACAGAAAATGTCAGGCTTGCTCTGCTCACAAGGACTAATCCTAAAAAATACCCACTGCATTTGACCTAAGGCCACGGAAAAGGCTCCCAAAACTAAATGGCAGCACAGAAATTGTGTGTGATGTCGAATAAAAGTGTGTTATATCACAGGGTGAAAGGATCAGAATTGAAAATTTTGAAATATAATGTAATTTTGTGTAATTAATTTAAAAAATCCACAGCGCAGAACACAGAGAGTTAATTATTAAATTAAAAATAAACATAAATGAGTTAGCATCTCATAATTAATTAGTTGAATCTTAAAAAGACCTTAAAGACAAAACTCTAAGCATTTCTACTCTGTTGACTTAGTGTGTAAGAGCACTCACAGTCAGTAAAGATTTTGGATACAGTAATAGATATGTAATAAAATGGAAATTTTAGAACATAAGTTAATCCTTCTTCTTCTCCTTCTTCACATTGTTAATAAGAATTCTTACAGTGAAGTTTCATTGTTAAATTTAAGTAATGATACATTATTTAAAAAATTATATATTTTATAATAAGTAATTTTATATAGTAGTTTAAAAATAATAAAAAAATTTAAAGTTTAAAAGATAATTATTAAAACATGAATTATAATTAGTTTTAAAAATCCGCAGCCTGGAACACAAGTAATTAATTATTAAGTTAAAAATAAAAATAAATTAATTAGCATCTCATAATTAGGTAGTTCAAACTTAAAAACACCTTAAAAACAAAACTCTAAACGTAATTTCTACTAACTTAATGTAGAAAACCACTCATAATCAACAAAACTATAACATAAATCAGAAATAATAAACATCTAAATACAAACAAGTATTCTGTCTCTCACGCTTTTAATCCTAACCCTAAAAAAAAAATAAAATAAACATAAAAAATCCACCTCTCAAACTCCCATTCATTGGGAGCACCTGGGTTAGGTCCCTGTTCCTGGGGCTGTGAATTCCCAGTTTTAGTCTCTCCCATAATCCGTGTGGAGTTTCTTTCCTGTCACACCTTCCAGGGGCTGGGAAAGCAGGAGAGGAATTCCCAACCTGGGATTTGGGATTGCATTGCCTCCCTAAAATTCCAAACCTAATGGGTAAACTTCCATATTTCAGCTGATAAACCATCCATTGGGATGTTGGGAGTTGGGATTGCATTGCCTCCCTAAAAGTCCAAACCCAACCCATAAACTTCCATATTTCAGCTGATAAACCATCCATTGGCATCCTCTCTTAATTAGGGACTTTAAAATAGCACATATCGCTAATATTTGGAATATTTTCCCTAATACTTCTCTGTTTGTTGTTTGTGTTTTTTTTTTTTTTGTTTTGTTTTGTTTTTCCCCAGAAAATTTACAGAAAATCTCGGAGATCCATGGCTTAACCTAAATATACTTAAAATGGAATTTTCACCAGATTTTCTGCTCTTTCCCCTGAATTAACAACCAGGAACATTTAACAACCTGGAACTTCTCCCAGGACTTCCCTCCAGCTTTGGGAATTAGCACAGCCAGGCAGAAGTTTCTATTGACATAACATTTTTTAGTGACAAAAATCAAAGTTTCAAGGCTACTTTTACAAATAACAGCACAGATACTCGTTATCTTCATATCTCTGTCAGCCAAGCCACTGTTAATTGGCTAAAATATTAAACATGGGTTGTCATCACCTGTGACCACCTCATTTATAGCCCTGGATGACAGGAAAATGGGAGTATTGACAGAGCTGACAGCGAATTTGGGAAGGGAGGATGCTTAAGAGGAAAGAGCAAGACTCCAATTTTGGTCACTTTAAATGAGAATTTGCAGGAAGAGGTGTCAGCAGAGAGAGAGGAATGAAAGGAGACAAATTAGGAGCAGGGAGGTGGATCTGAGAGTCGTTTGTGTAAAAATAGACATGAAATACCTGTGTGAATGGCTGCTCCACCCTCACTGTCAGGAGAAGCAGGAATGGAATATTCTGGAGAGGCTTCTATGGAATATTCTGGAGAAGAGGGTGAAGAGGATGAAAGAGGAAAATAAAGGGGCAGAGAAGCAGATGCAGAAATTTCCAGACTGGCTCGTGAATCCTGGGGTTTGGCCAAAGGATGAGTAAAGGCTGCTGGAATTTGGTTAAAATTCAGATGGGGATGGACAGAACTGGGAGCTGCCCTTGATTCCCCTGGAAAGGAGCTTTCCTCAGTGCTGGGTGTCAGGGGGGCCTGACCTGAGCCACTCTGGGTTTCAGATTGACCCACAGGAAAATCGTGCTTTTTTATGATGTGGCACTAGAAGCTCCAGCTGCTGCTCTGGGTGGATTATTCAACCTCAGTTATTGCACGGCTCTCGTGGATACCAAAAATACCAGAGCATGGGGAGGGTGTTTGGGGAACTCAGCAGCTTCTGAGCCATTCTCCTACAGAATTTTTGTTATTTACTTTCTTGTTTGGTTTTTTTAAGGCAAACTCTCTTTCAGAGCAGAGATGTGATATCTGTGTTACACCAAAAATGGATCCAGGACAAACACTTGGTGTCCTGTCCAGGGTTAATCTGTGTGGCCATCACAGCAAAGGGGTGAGGGGTGAGGAACTGTTGCTGCAGCTGGGCAGGAGGGGAAAAGGGAGGGAGAAAGGGAGAAACTCAAGAAAGGGAGAAAGGGAGAAAGGGAGAAGCTCAAGAAAGGAAGAAAGGGAGAAAGGGAGAAGCTCAAGAAAGGGAGAAAGGGAGAAGCTCAAGGTTCCATCAAGGGTCGGTGGCAGAGCTGGAAGCAGAACCCAGGCCCTTTCCCCCAATCAATATATTAATATCATCAATACAACCTCTCTTAATATCATCCATATAACCTCTATTAATGTCATCAATACAACCTCTATTAATGTCATCAATATAACCTCTCTTAATATCATCAATATCTCTGTTAATACCATCCATACAACCTCTATTAATATCATCAATACAACCTCTATTAATATCATCAATATCTCTATAAATGCCATCAATACAACCTCACCTCCCTGCAGCATCACCTCAGTGAGGATTTCTCTTGTTAAAATCCTCGTGTGGTTGATCAGTGCTGCTGGAAACAACGCTCCTGTTCTGCAATCACTGCTGGATTCTCCCCCAAATTAAAGAGGGTGTTTAAAGGCACGGATGGCACCAGGGAGGTGCTCCTTAGGAAGAGCTAAGCCATATTTCCTGCTCTCTCACCTTTGAACTGTCTTGGCCAGCGCTGGGAAAGGCAGAGAGCAGTGATATATTTCTGATTGCTGCCTTGTAGCTTGGCAAAACAGCCCCTAAAGCCAGTTTGGAGCCTTTGCAGGAGCACTGCTTGTGGTGGAGGTGCTGCCAGAGGCACTGAACAGCAGCAGATATGAAAGGGAATCATTCCAGAGCACCTGTTTGAACTGCTCCCAGTCTAGGAGAGAAAAGCAAACCAATGGTCAGATTTGGTGCTGAGCAGAAGTTATTGGTGAGTGGCTGAATTCACAACTCTCATTTCTTTTTGCATTGTTTTTTTTTTTTTTTTGTTTTGTTTTTTTTTTTTTTTTGTTTTTTGTTGGTTTTTTTTGCTTCCTGACTCAGAAGAGCCCCATCCCTGGCTGGCACTGAGTGAGAACTCTCCAGTTACACCCCAGAAATGTTAGAGGAGAGCTCCTCGTGCATTATCACATTATTTTAGCTATCAGCTCAAGGAAATGGACACTTGATTCATCTTCTCCCATCTATTGATTCAATCCTCCTTTTAATTCAGCACTGGAGCAGGCTATTAGCCTCCATTCACATTGCACTGAGATAACAGAAGCAGATAGCTGCTCTCCTGATCCATTATGGAGCAGGGATAAAATGGTTTTGTTTCTGTGGGTGAGGAGCTATCGACTCACTCTGCTGCGTTCACAGCACTCGCTGTCCTCACCCCGGGATGTCTCAATGCTCTTCTCCAGGTGGGCACTGATGGCAGCTGCTCTGAAGAGCAGGCAAAAAGCCTTTGGCCCTGGAAGGAGACCCAGCCCTTTGCCTGGAACTTCCACGGAGTGTGTTAAAGCTTGAGGAAAACAAACTCCATCTCTGCCATCACCTTCCAGCCCCCTTTCTCCTTTCTCAGGCTGCAAACCCCAGGAAGGTTTGTGCTGGCCCCACAGGATCCACCAGGGATCCTCCACGCTGCCCTCCAGACACATCCAAGCTCCAGTGTGCACAGATTGGAGGACTGGGAACTGCTCATTTATTTAATTTTTATTTTTAATATCTTTTTTATCTGTCTATGTATCTATCTATCTATCTATGATCTATCTATCTATCTATCTATCTATCTATCCATCTTATCTATTATCTATGATTTATCTATCAATCGATTACATATCTCTCTATTTCTCTATCTATCTATGATTTATCTATCTATTCTCTCTCTCTCTCTCTCTCTCTCATCTATCTAATTTCTATTTTCATATTTATTTTATTTGTCGCTCTCAGCCTGCCTTGCCTCACCCACCCCCAGCTGCTGCCTCAGGACTCTGCCGCCTCCCAAAGCCCTGGAATCACAGATGGGCTGGGCTGGAAGGGTCCTTAAATCCCACCCAGGTCCATGGGCAGGGACACCTTCCACTGTCCCAAGCCCTGACACGTGCAGGGATCCAAGGGCAGCCTCAGCCTCTCTGGGAGAAATGGAAATCCTGGGCACTCCAGAACCCTGTTCTTTCATCCACAACTCAGTGATATTCTCTTAATTCTCAGTTTGGGATGATCTTCTGAAGAATGTGCAAAGTAGAAAATGAGACTCACAGAGTGGAATTTTATTTTTTTTTTAAATCTCACCCCAGACCTGCCTTTCCCTCTAACAGAGTGGCAGGGAACCGTTTCCTGTCTATTTCTGATTCTATTTCTCATCCAGGCTAAAATATATCAAATATGAATCACATTGTCACGGAAAAACAAAAAGAAGTTTTGTTTTGTGCTAGAATACACTTTAAAAAATAATCTAACGTGCTAAAAAGTGCTGGTTCTAATTGTTGCTGCCATGGAAAAGGTGCAGCTGAATTAAATTAATCCATGGGAGACTTGTTTTGTTGTGCAGTAACTACCACTGTTCTTTGAAAGGCCATGCTTTTTTTTTCCCAGCTCCTTATCTGAAAAGGTTTGCCATGTCTTCATGCCAGAACTTGTCATGCTTTAGAAAAATCACAAGCAGCAAAAAGTCAGAATTGTCAGTTCAGAAGACACTGCTTGTTCCACTGGGTAAAAGCCGAGGAAGCAACGTCGGCAAACGATCTTTAGGAAAAGGAAAAAAAAAATAAAAAAAATAAACCCCCCGATGGAAACAGCAGTGGAATGAAGATAAAAAGGGTTGCAGGCTTTATTCTCATTGAAGGTTGGCAATGGGAAAGCTGTTGGAGTAGGAGAAGAATATCTGATAGGTCATCTGTTGTGTAATGAAGAATAGAAGACAGGCGAGGAGAAGCAAGGTGATTCCAAACCTCGGAGGGATGGAAGATCTGGGGAGAGAAACATGAAAGCACTACCTTAATAAACTGCCCAAATTTAATTTGCTACCAACGAGCCTTGTAAGGCTGCAGGCTGACAAAATCCATTTGTACTGCTGTGGGTGAGGCTGAAGTCAGGCGTTTTTCTCCTGTGGAATCATTTTATTCTGCATTCCTTTCTTTTTGGTGCAGGTTTTCTGATTTGGAATTACCACGAGGGTGCCAAATATTTCCTTGTCCTCCTGATATCTGGGCTTAGTTGCCCCATAAGTGATGCTACATATCCATCTTCAATAGCCACAAGTAGAGAGGGAACAAAAGCAGATAAATATGTTGTCATTTGAAATGCACAATTTCCTGCAAGATGTCCATGTGGTTCTGCTCTGGATGTTCCTTGAGAGGCACTGGAGTTGTCCTCAAGTTTTGCTGCAATATTTTAAATGCATCTTATCAAATGAGTTCCTGATTTCGAGTGGGAAGTCAGGAAATGCTCTGCATGAGGTCCTGAAAGCTTTCCTTTCATTTGGGCCACACTGAGAGATGTGAAATCTGGGAAGATGCTGAGATGGGATAGGACAAGAGCAGATTTTCACTGGATGATGGGAATGGTTTGGGTACCAACATCCCCAGGCCAGGCTGGGCTCTCCTTGGCTGTGTGGAGAGAGAAAAATGGGTTTTAAATTGAATTTCTAATTCAGTTGTGGGCAGAGGGACTAAATCCTGTCAGTGTTTCTGAGGCCTGGTAGGAATTTAACAGCCTGGGAGAGCTGGGAGAGCTCACCTGGAGAGGAGAAGAATCCAGGGAGAGCTCAGAGCCCCTGGCAGGGTCTGGAGGGGCTCCAGGAGAGCTGGAGAGGGATTGGGGACAGGGAATGGAGGGACAGCACACAGGGAATGGTTTTAAGGTTAAAGTGGGTGGGTTTAGATGGGATTTTGGGCAGGAATTGTTTCCTGGAGGGTGGGGAGGAGCTGGGCTGGAATTCCCAGAGCAGCTATGGCTGCCCCTGGATCCCTGGCAGTGCCCATTGTTGGACACTGGGTTTGGAGCCCCTGGCACAGTGGGAGGGGTCCCTGCCAGGTCAAGGGGGGGCTCTGGGTGGGACTTAAGCTCCTTTCCCACCCAAACCTTTCCATAATTCCACGAGTGTGAATTTTCCCTCCCCATGAACGGAGCTGTCTGGACTGGAGAGGCCCCAGGGTTTTGGGGTTTTGTGGTTTTGTTCAAGAGGAGCAAGAAATGACCAAGGCCCCCCAGTTTCTGTTTTCTAGGCACAGGATCCACCAGCAGCACTCCTCCTTGGTCTTCCAGAGCATGGAAAGGAGTGGGATTGGGATCCTTCACACTTCCATGAGCCTCAACATTTCCTTGAAGGAAAAAGGAGTGGAGAAAGTGGAGGAGAGGGGAAAGTTTCCTGTTATGGACAGCAACAGGCTTTGGAGAACTGTGTCTGGTTTTAACCCTGACTTGATGGGTCAGATCTGCAGGAGGAGGGGGTCCTACTCCTTGATCATGGAAAAAAAGGCTGGAAAGGGGTTAATTTTGGGGTTAAATGGGGTTAATTTTTATAAAAAGTTCGAGCTGGAGGGGGGAGCACCTCAGGTGAGCACATTTCAGAAATGTATCTCTGTGATGTAACAGGAAAATGTCAGGGTTGTGATGTCATAGAATACCCAAAAGTAAAATGAGTCAAAACAGCATTTATTGCATTGTGGCCCTGTTCTACAATTAGAATTCTTTGCCAGTAGAATTTCTCACCTCATTATAAGAAGTTCTGTGCGTGGACACGCTCGTTTTATTTCATCTTCTTTTACAAATTGAATAGAAAAAAATAAACCAAAAAAACCCAGCTAAATTAGACTAAACCACTTGATTCTGCTCTGCCCTTTTAAATGCTGTAAAGTAAGAAGATTATGTTACCCCCATCCCCATAAATCAGGATTAAACTGGAGTTTTCAGGGTTTTGTGCCAACAAAATCCCCAATTTGCTGAGCTCAAATTCTCTAATCTAAAGCCAGAGGCCAGAGGAGGGGATGCACTTTAGAAACTGCATGGACCACTTTGTGTGTTTGGAAGAATTAGGAATTTTTCCTTAAACTCTCAATACTCCATTCCCCCTGCCATGGGAAGAGAGAGTTTCTTATCTCTAGAACCACTTTGCTTTCTCAGTGTGGGCCACGTTTCCTTGTTTCTCACCCACTTGTATTAGAATTGGAAAATTTCACCTGCAGCATAACATGCATCTATTAAAATCCGTGCCAAGCTCCTCATCTCATTTTTAAGAGAATGCGAGTTTTCCTTCGTAAAATTCCAGTGGGCAATGAATTAAAAATGACAACTCTATATACGGCGAAAACAAGAAAATAAAATATACAAAACATTGCTAATGATCAGTTCTTGAAAAATTTACCAGACACATTCTACCCAGGGAGCTCAACTCATTAGCAGAAACTGATAGGAAAGCTGAGAAACTCCAGGATGAGGCTCAGGCACAACATATTCAAATTAAATCTCTTTAGTAGAATAGTTCTGTTTCTTTCCCAGAAATATTTAGCAGCTGCATGTATTGCTTGCTTTTTTTAAAAAAAAAAAAAAAAATACAACAACAGGTGTCTGGGAGGTTATGGCATCTTGTTAATCATGTTTACCTGCCTGGGAGCTGTTTTGTCGTTGGGGAAGGCAATGAGCTAACGATGGGCCAAAAGTTTTCCCTGTTTTATCAGGAGGGTCCTGCTCAGCCACAGCCCAGAGCAATCCTGGATGTTTCCTCCTCTGCATCCAGAGGTGAGTGACAGACCTGGCCACGCTCCAAAGCCACCCCTGCAGTGCCAGCACCCAATAAATTGCATCAATTAATGAAATCTGGGTGGTCTCACATCGGGGACGACCCGACCCATCACCGTCCTGGTGTGGCACCTTCCAGGAGCAGACGATTGTTTCACACCTCATTTGCAAACTAAAGGAGATAGGGAATGAATTAAACTTCCTGCAAACACTCGGGAGGTTTACAGGGAGTCCTATCTCCGAGTCTACTGTACCATTTGCATAAAGGAATTCAGTATCAATGTAATTATTAATGATAATTCTCAAGCAGTTGTGCTGCTTCAGGATTTTTCAGATTAAGAACGTAATGAATTAGTAATAAAATCCGAGCACAAATTTACTCCTAAATACGATTTCCTTCCTTGGCTGTGGATCTCCTTGTGTTTATTACAAAAGATGTTCTTGTTGAAGCAGCTTCAAGGCACATGTCTCTGACAAAGTCAAATTCCTGTCAGCAAACCACTTCAGGAGAAGCTTTCCTGTTCCTTGGGCAGCCAGAGGATTTCTTCCTCGAGGAGAAATGCCTCCCAAGCATCCTCCTCCTCTGTGTCCCAGGAGAGCCTGAGCTGCTGCTCTGCCCAGTGGATCCCAGCCTGGCAGCCCTGCCTCACTTGGCCTGGTTGCTCTTGCTTGTGGTCTGGGCTGGCTGCCCCCACTCTCCCGAGGGAAATCCAGGGAAATCCATCCTGGGAATGGCCCCCTGTGACTCCCCCAGTCCTGAACCCTGTAGCTGCTGCCTTCCTGTGGCAGGAGGTGACACCCCAACCTGCCCCTCAGCCACCCGTGCTGCACTCCAGGGAGTCACCAGGAGGGACAGGGTGAATCCCAGCTGTTGGAGAAACGTGGCAGCACTTCATGGATCACACCTGGGACAAATAAACCCCGGAATTTTGGTGTCTGTGGGCACCACAAAGTAAACGAGTACTTTTTATGTGGAGGTGGTGTCACATTTTAATTTAATTAATTTTTTTCCAAGCCCATCTCTTTAAATTATTTTCTCTTGGAATAACCATGAACCAATTTTCCTTTCCTTTCCTTTCCTTTCCTTTCCTTCTTTCCTTTCCTTTCCTTTTTCCTTTCCTTTCCTTTCCTTTCCTTTCCTTCCTTTCCTTTCCTTTCCTTTCCTTTCCTTTCCTTTCCTTTCCTTTCCTTTCCTTTCCTTTCCTTTCCTTTCCTTTCCTTTCTTTCCTTTCCTTTCCTTTCCTTTCCTTTCCTTTCCTTTCCTTCCCTTCCCTTCCTTCCCTTCCCTTCCCTTCCCTTCCCTTCCCTTCCCTTCCCTTCCCTTCCCTTCCCTTCCTTCCCTTCCCTTCCCTTCCCTTCCCTTCCCTTCCTTCCCTTCCCTTCCCTTCCCTTCCCTTCCCTTCCCTTCCTTCCTTCCCTTCCCTTCCCTTCCCTTCCCTCCTTCCCTTCCCTTCCTTCCTTCCCTTCCCTTCCCTTCCTTCCCTCTTCCCTTTCCCCTTTCCCTTTCCCCTTTCCCCTTTCCCCTTTCCCCTTTCCCCTTTCCCCTTTCCCCTTTCCCCTTTCCCCATTCCCCATTCCCCATTCCCATTCCCATTCCCCATTCCCATTCCTTTTCCCTTCCCATTCCTCTTTCTTTCCTTTTTCCTTTCCCTAAGGGAGTTATCCTAGCTGGAAGCTGCAGCCTGACAAACCCAGAGTTCCCCCTGCACAGCTCACAGATGTTGTGCCTGTGCTGAAGGAGCAGCGCCTCAACTCATCCTAAAAAATGTTCAACATCTCTGCAAGCGCTTTAAAATGTGAGCACATCTCCCCCCTCCCATTTTGATTTATTCCTTTATTTATTTGTGCTAACCCAGAGTAAGAATTCAGTTGTTCAGGACCTGCAATTTCCCAATTTTCAGCCTGTGAGGAGCATCCTTATTTCTGTCAGTGTGATACTTCTCTGTGTTTCTTCACCTTCGGTTCTCAGCAGTTGTTCCACTCACAAAATCACTCCATTATCCCTCAGTTTCCTGTTTGCTGTAATGAAGACAACTGGATTTTTGATAGTCTATTAAATGGTCTATTAAATAATGTGGTTGCTGGAGGGACCCTGGTGATTCTGTGTGGAGTGGCAGGGTAATAACTCTGTGATTCAGATGCTGCCTGGATTTCCTTTCTGTTCCAGCTGTTGGAAATGTTTTCCTGAGAGTTTGCATAAATCTTCCTCCTTTTCAGCTGGCCTGCAGCCAGCATGGATCCACTTGTTCTGCTGGAACCTGGCATATTCAGCAGATGGGGAAGCTCCCAACTGTTGGAATTGTCAGCCCAAGATGCAGAAGACAGGACAGCCTGAAGCTGAAAATCATGGGTTTGATTATAGGATGAAATCCGGATAATTATAAAATTATTTCTCAATCTGGATTAATCCAGTGAATATTCACCTCTGTGATAGGACAGCAGACTTAGTCTGGGAATATTTTGGGGCAGTTCTTTATATTTTAATTCCAACCCCAATATGGATCTCCTTAAAAGCCTCCTGACCACCCCAGTGTTGAAGGTTCTGCCTCCAAGCACAGCAGTGAAAAGGTTTGAAAACCTTTGACAAGGCTTTCACTGACCTACACACTGTGGGACTTGCTCGTGTCAGAGCAGAGCCTGAAAATGTTTCTTGTCTCAAACTCCAGTACTTGAATATCACAACTTAATTTCCCCTGAGGGAAATCCTGCTCCCTGCTCCCAAAGGCACAGGGGTGGTCCTGCTGAGACCCCAGGGCAGGGATTTTTCTGAATTGGGGGTGTGTAGTGGTTTTGGTCAGCCAATTTGAAATTTCTTAATCGAGAGCAAAGCAGGTTTAAAATTGAATGTAGTAAAAACTTTATTAACTAACATTAAAAGAAAGAACAAAACAAGAATCAGAATGAAACTTTCAAACTTCTCCTTCCCCTACCGACTATTCACTTTCTCACTGACATTATAAAAAGGCAAAACCTGGGATTTTTAGTCAGTTTAGTGTCTTTAGAACAATCATTTCCATTCCCTCCCTGGCCATTGGCAGTGGTGCAGGTTGTTGGGCATTGCTGTAGGAATGTGTGTTCTTCTAAAATGATTTTAACTTTTTCCTTCTCCCCTCTGTTCTTCAGTTTTTCTCCTCCACCTCTGCAATATTACACTTACATCCCAATTTGTGCATTATTCCCCCAAATCCTCACCAGGATGTAGCACCACAGGAAGCCTGTGCAGAGAAATATTGAATTTTTTTCTAGCCCATGTCCATTCTTCACTGGCACGTGGACTTTGACTCAGCCAGGACTGAAAATGAAATCCCAGCACTCCTTCCCTTTCCTGTCCCATCCAAGTACCAACAACTGTGCCTTGAGCACACTCCACATGGAATGACAGCAGCCACAGACAGCTTTTAGGACAGAGTTTCTGAAGGGTTTTATTGGTGTGGCTGTGGTTTCAATCACCAACACCTCACCAGTTATTGGGTTCTCTGCCCTTTGAGCTGAGCAGGGCAGAACTCTGGATCATTTAAAGCTCTGCTGGGTTCTGTTCTGCTCGTTCTGGGCTCGAGGTGCTCACAAGTCCCCACATCCTCAGGGTAAGGATTTGCTTCATCCCACTGTTGGCTTTCTGTCCTCTTGGGGGTTGGAACAACACAGCCTTTAAGGTCCCTTCCAACCCGATGCATTCTCTGATTCTTTCAGGATTTTATGGAAGGAGAATGACAGGAGTTCCTTCCCCGTGGTGGGATGGTTTGATAGCACTGTGCCCTTCGCCATCAGCTTTTATTCTGTATATATTCTTACGTTTTATTCCATGTTTCTCTTAGATTCAATAGATAAATTGGTTCCAGGACAGACATGACATTTCTTTTCCTGAAAACCTGTCAGTGTTTTTACTCATGGGCCTCATTTCTGTGGTTTTCCCTGTCCAGGGACTCTGGTGGAGGAGTTGAGACCTTTTGGATGATCACCTTCCACATCTCTTTATAATCCTGATTCTTTCCTTCATCATAATTTTCCTTGTTATCTGAAAAGCAGCGTGAAACTTCTCTGTTGCTTTCTTTCCCTTTCACTTGCCCCAAGGAATTATTGGCAATTTCTCTGAGAGCTCTGTACATTAAAACTTTGTGCTTTGTGTTGCTGTCTCACAATTTATCTTAGTGTTTTTTGTGGTGACACCTCAGTATTTTCCATTTATTCTGCAGGATCCATTTCTTTAGTACATTCAGAACTTCCTGGTGAATTTAAAACCCAAACTGCTGCAAACTCCAGGGATCAGAGACCTCCAAAAGTGCTGCAGTTCTGGGAGTCCTGGGAGTGCCTTAAATTGCCCAGGATTGTGTCTTGAGAGCACAGAGGCTCAGAAAGGAAAAATTTAGAGTGCTGTCTTCAGAGTTTGAGGCCAACCCTTCTTTTTGGTGCTGATTTTATATAAACTCAGCACTTTCCTCTCCTCCTCAACGATGAGCTTTGGCTGAAGCAGTGACATCACCCTCCTGAGGAATTTTCCAATTCAGAGTTTGGGTTCTGTAACTTGCAAAAGAAAAGCGTAGTTGGAGAATGAGCTCTGTGCCAGAGCCTGGAAATTATTTTATTCTGTTATTATCTGACAGAACTTAATTCTTTAAACCCCTTGTCCTTATTTATATCAATCACCTGCAATTTGTTTGCAGCGTTATTCCAGTTGGAAATCACATTTCCCTGTGCTATCAACCACCCCATGGATTGGAGCTGCAGGCTCTGCCTCCTTCCCAGGCTCACTGGATAGCTGGGAAGGAATTATTGGCCATGATTGGATGCAGCTGGTGCAGCTCTAGGAAAGGCTGAAAAACTCTTGTGAAAGACTCTCCAAGATGGTTTTGATAAATTCGAAGTCGGAGCGTTTTTATTTGCTCTCCATTAAAAAGCTATAAAAGAGACGACTGCTCATATGTTGCAGGAGGAATTCCTTTACCCTGTTGAGAGATGGCAGATGGAAAAACAGGAATTTTATGTTGCTGTGATAGCTGGCATGTTGTACATGTTAATGTCCTGCTTCCCATCCTCACCAAATCTCTAAATTTGGGGATGAGACAGTGGGGAGATCAGAACCTGTTTCCTGATGGGGGTTTGGGGCAGTTCCTGCTCCTGGTGTGTGTGACTGCAGCTCCCCACCTCACCCACTGCTCCTTTTCCCTCCCAGTCTGGAGACACAGGGAATTATTTTATTTTTAGGGATTGTTTCTTTATATACAATTTTTTATAGATTACTGTGATTGGTGAAGGAAAGACAAACTTCTTTACTTACAACTGGTCAAACCAGAGAGATATTAAGAGAGAATCTTTCTTCTCAGAAAGAATTCACAACATGAATATTGTTACAAAAACAACATTTTGTCATTCATGTTCCCAAAGAGGGAACAAATTTTAGCAAATTAAAATATTAGGAAAATTAGTATTTAGATATTCAGAAACTTTAGGTTTGAAAACTCGACTGCAGACCAGTGTTACTAAAACCTCTTGAAAGAGCTGTGATGCTGCTACCAGGAGATGTGTGGATATAAATCTAACTTTGTACCATGACTTTAGAGCTGTTGGAACAGAGCAGGGTTATTCCTGACCAAGACAATCTCAGAGCAGGGAAGGTGGAATGAGCATTCCCCTCATTGGACTCACAAGTTTAGCCAGTGGTGCTGCTGCAGAAGCAATGCTGATGGAATTCTTTCCTAGTGATTGCAAGTGATGTTCTGATTGCAATCTGGAGGCATTCTGTTAATCCTAACCCCACACTCTTCTCACTTTTATCATCGTTTTCTTTTGTAGTTTCAGTAGATGATAATCTTATTTTCACTTCATAATAACAGCCTAGACAGACACCATTCAAGAAACTTCTGCTTTTGATGTAGGCATGGATAAAAATGCTGTCAGCAGGAGTATTTAAGTGCTTGTGGCACCCTGAAATTCAACAAAGGAGGGTTTTGTCCCCTGCTTGCTCTCCAGGCCAAAGGCAGGGGACAAGCTGAACAGAACAGCTGTCCTTGCTGCTTTGGCTGACATTCCAAATCTGCCTTTTCTGATGGATCAGATCATTTTTGTGGCAGCCCAAGAGATGAGATCCTTCTTTCCCTGAGCATCTCCAATGGATATGAAGGCAATATTTTGCTTTCTCTGATTTATGGGTGAGCCTTGCCAATGCCAACAGATGAAATGGATTTTTACCTGAGGTTGTGGAGACTCCTTACAGATGTACATTTATTTCTCCCTCCTCTGTCCTCCAGAAGATTTGTATGTCCTGGCAGACACCACAAGCTTTTGTTTTGGGTTGGGAAGAGCACAGAAAGTTTCTGCCACTGTCTGCATGAGCCACGAGAGCTGGAGCAGCTTTCCTTGGATTTGCCACTTCCTCAGGATTTGCTTTTCTTCTCCAGTCCCTCGGTTGGAAATTTTCATTTCCAGTTTGCATTGATGGTGTTCAGTAGAGCTCTGAGTGTTTTTTCACCTCATTTTTAGGTGCTTGACACCAAACACTGGCTGAGAGACTCCCCTTAGTTTGTCTTAATTTATTTCTCTGTTCCAGCCTTTCATGCCAGGGGGTTTTTGGCTGTTCCCAAAGTCAGTGCAGGGAATGAGCCCGTGCCAGGGGACAGCTCTCCCCATCCCCATCGTGTTCCTGCTCCTCTTCCCACTCCTGGGACTTTCCAAAGCAGTGGAACACGATGGATTTACATCCCAGAGCTGATTTTTATGGGATGCTGGTGCTCCACTTCCTGCACACAGATGGGATCAAGGGATCAGGGTAAACCCCCAGGTGTGGGGTGGTCCTGGGACACCCGAGCCTCATTTGTGGGGGAGCAGAGGGGGCTCGGGAGAGCTGGGGCCACCCCAGGGATTGGCTTTGGGCTCTGCTGGGGTGCAGCAGCCCCTGGGGGGAGGGATTGGCTCCTTTCTGGTGAAGGTTCAGCAGGACCTGGGGTCCTGGGGGCAGGAGCAGCTCCCCTGGGAGGAAAGGCTGAGAGAGTTGTGGTTCAGTTTGGAGGAGGCTCCAGGGACAGCTCAGAGCCTTTCCAGGGCTTGAAGGGGCTCCAGGAGAGCTGGGGACAAGGGATAGAGGGACAGCACACAGGGAATGGCTTTGAGCTCAAGGAGAGTGGGTTTAGATGGGATTTTAGGCAGGAATTGTTCCCTGGAGGGTGGGGCTGGAATTCCCAGAGCAGCTGTGGCTGCCCCTGGATCCCTGGCAGTGCCCAGGCCAGGCTGGACACTGGGACAGTGGGAGGGGTCCCTGCATGGCAGGGTTGATCTAAACATCCCTTAAAGCTCCCTCCAACCCAAACCATTTTTATTCTGGGATTCTTTGTCTTGCAGCAGCCCCAGGCCATGATTATCAGGTGGGCAAAGAGGTGAGCTGGGCACGATCCCGTCCTCGCTGCAGGAAACGCCCCCGTCCCCAGGCTGGAGGGAGTTTTTGGGAGTGCTGCTCCTGCAGCTCTCCGGGAATGTGCAGCTTTCCCAGCCATCCACCCGATGGCAGCACAGCGATGGATGTCACTCTCCCAGCCCTCGCTCCCACAGAAGCCGCAGTTCTTCCACAATCCAAAAATATAAAACCCCAGAAAACAACCCAACCAAATAACCCAATGAGATTTTTTTTTAAAAAATGCGATTTTTAATTTTTTTTTTGCCTTTCATTTTTGTTGAAACTCCTTTGTTCACACACACACACACACACACACACACACACACACACACACACACATATATATATATAAAATATATATATGCATTTAGTAAATAATTCCCATAGTTCTGACTTTTTGGAGAAACTCTGCAGCACACATAAAACAGACCTCAGAAACTCCCAGCATGTGGCCAAATCCCCCATTTTCTGAGTGGATGAAACTGGGCTTTCCAGTTCAGCCTCGTGCAATTGCAACTGCATTAAGTCATGAAGGAGGGTAATACAATGTACCATCATTTTCAAGTAATTTAATCACGAAAACTAAAAATTTGGAAGCAAACAGATATTTTACTTAATAGAAACCATCTGCACTGTACAGTAGGCAAATTGTATAAAAATGAATAAAACTGTCTCTGGAGGAAAATGACTCAGGCACCAGCTTATATAATGAAGATGTATATGTGCCTTTTAGCATTTGCATTGTCTATTAGAGTAGGTAAATCGCAGTGCTGGTGTAAGGAAACAGCTCCAGATTTTATTACCATCCTCTGACTGATGGCAAAGGCAGCAGGGAAGTAATTCCTTTAGAGGGGGCTTGCTCCACACCCCAAATGCTTTGGGTGGGAAAGCTTTACAGGTGTGGGACATTTTAGGATTTTCTGGGGAAGGATTTTCCCTCATTTGGGCATTTTTTGCTTGGTTCAGGCCTGGCTTATTTGGGATTGTCCAGGGAGGATTTGTTACTGGATTTTATTTGGTAGAGCTGGTGGAGGAGTTTGAAACAAGTTATTTGAAGTGCTCTTTTAAACTTGTCCTTTAAACTGGGATTTTAAATTGGTCCCTTAAATTGGTCCTTTAAACCCCCACCCAGCTTGTTCCACACCCCAAATGCTTTGGGTGGGAAAGCTTTACAGGTGTGGGACATTTTAGGATTTTCTGGGGAAGGATTTTCCCTCATTTGGGCATTTTTCCTTGATTCAGACCTTGCTTATTTGGGATTATCCAGGGAGAATTTGCTGCTGGGTTTTATTTGGTAGAGTTGGTGGATGAGTTTTAAACAGATCCTTTAACTTGGTCCTTTTAAATTGGGTTTTAAAATTAGTCCTTTAAACACGTCCTTCAAACTGCTCCCTTAAACTGGTTCTTTAAACCCCCACCCAGCTTGTTCCACACCCCAAATACTTTGGGTGGGAAAGCTTTACAGGTGTGGGAACATTTTAGGATTTTCTGGGGAAGGATTTTCCCTCATTTGGGCATTTTTCCTTGATTCGGACCTTGCTTATTTGGGATTATCCAGGGAGAATCTTCTACTGGACTTTTATTTTGGCAGAGCCAGGTGGGTGAGCTCTAAAGAATTCCTTTAAACTGGGTTTTTAAATCGATCCTTCAAACTGCTCCCTTAAACTGGTCCTTCAAATCCCCACCCAGCAGAAGGGGCAGCTTTGACACAGAGATGCTGCTGGCACCTCTCCCTTCCCCTGTTGTTGAAGGACAGATTTCCCTGCTTTTCCAAATATTTATTCCCTGGCATTCAGCAGCTTCCCTAAATGATGGCAAATAATATGAATTATTCAACCACAGGGCTGCCAGAGCCCGCCTCTAGCCTGCTTTTAAAATGAAGTTTATAAGAGCCACTTTCAGAGGCTGAGATTTAACACTGGAAATAAATTGTGCCCTGCCTTAAATACTTTGTGCTCTTTCTCCCAAATCCACAATCTGGTGAGCAAAGCAGGAATTTTCTGGCACGTTTTTTAACAAAGAAAAGTCCCCGAAATTCCTGGTGTTATTTGTGCTTTTACTTCCTCAGCTGGATTGCTGGAGGATGAGGGAAGGAGGAAAACCTGGGTGATGCAAAAACTGCTTTATTTTTGGTTTGGGAAGAGCAAAGGAGGCGAGAGCAGAGTCAGTTTCCCCTGGAATATTAAGCATGTTTGGTGATGAGAACATCTCACATTAACAAATATGTAAAGTAAAAATCCGTCCCAAAAGACCAAGACTTCTGTGAATTTAAACCAAATTAGATGCAATTTTCTGCCCTGATATTCTCACTTTCTGGTGTTGCAACCCCCAAATCCACACAAGCCTCTCCTGCCCCACTGCTGGATCCTTGGAGCTGCTGTTTCACACCTGGAACACAAAACCCCACCAATATTTTGGGTAAAAATCTGCTTTTTTTTAATCTGAGCATGGCTTTGGGTGTTTTCCCTACTCCCCCAGGGTGTTTGAATGCAGGAGTTCTTTAAAAAAGGAGTAAATCCTTGGGATCCAGAGGTTGCTTTTTAGCAAGTAACAGTGTCAAAGTCAGATTTGGGGGCTGAATTGTTTAAAAATGGATATTTAGGAGGAAGATGTTTTGGGGGGGCTCAAACCCACCCTAGTCAAGGCAGTGGGAGTCATTCCTGACTTCAGTAACCTGGATTAAAAACTTCCTGACAAAAAATCCACACGGATTTTAGCCCAGACCTGCAGCACTGGGAGGAAATGAGGCCATCGAGTGCAGAGCAGGATCAGTCCCATGCCCTTAAATATTTTGTTAACACTATTTTGTTAATTAACATCCATTGCATTCATGAAAAGGAAAATGTCTTTTCTTTCCTATTCAAATCTGAATATAAAAAATTCCTTACCTGTATTTTTTTTTTTGTGAAAATGTAGCTCACTTTGGGAAATCTGTTATTGTCTTTTTTTTTTTTTTAAACTGAGAGATGTATGGAATTTAAATCCTTACAGATTTGTAATATTCAAAATATGATATTTTGTGTGTTCCTAAACCACAGGCAGAAAGAGCAGTTTATCTTTTTATTTTTAAATTTGGCGATTAATAGCCAGTAAAACATGAAACTCTGAAATGTAAAGAGCCCCAGAGTCCAAAAGCACAAAGGAAATGGCTTCAGAATGAAGACATTTATTTTCTTCTTGCTTTCTTGTCCCATGGTTTATTTAGTTTCATGTGATTTGTGCCAGGACAAAGTGTGTTCTATAAACAAAAAAAGGGAAAAGGTTAAACCAGTAATGAAGTGCAATGATAATAAAAAATAACGATGATTTAAAAAAAAAAAAAAATTAACAAAAAGAAAAGAAGGGTGAGGAGTTACAAATACAGAGTGGGTGAGACAGTGGGACCCCAAACAACAGATTTATTAGGGAATTAAAATAACTGTGTTTTTTTGGGGGAAAGAGGAGGGTTCAGGGCTCCATCCTCGCTCCACGGAGCGGGAGCACCGAGCCCAGATCCACACGATGGCACTCTTAAGCTTTCAAACAATTCCATCCCCAGCGCCCAGCATTTCCTCCAAACCTGCTTCTTCCCCCTAGCCAAAAGCCGAGGAGGAGTTGGCAAAGGGGGAACAGAATGCACAAAACTTGGAGCCCCCTTGAAATCTGGGAGTCGTGAGCTGTCCCCAGCCCAGCCCATGCTGTCCCTCTAAGAGCTGCATCCCAAGGGATTTGGAAAAATTTCATTTTGGTCCTGAGCTGTTCCTATCCCAGCCCACACTGTGACCTTGGGAGCTGTATCCCAATGGATTTGGAGCAATTTGATTTTGGTCCTGAGCTGTCCCCATCCCAGCCCACAGGAGCTGCATCCCAATGGATTTGGAGCAATTTGATTTTGGTCCTGAGCTGTCCCCATCCCAGCCCACAGGAGCTGCATCCCAATGGATTGGAACAATTTGATTTTGGTCCTGAGCTGTCCCCATCCCAACCCACAGGAGCTGCATCCCAATGGATTTGGTGCTGGTCAGGACAGGGCTCTGACCCTGGGGTGTCTGAAGGGAGATGGGGACAGGGCAGCTGTAAATACTATTTTAGATACACCCAAAAAATCACTTTAACAAGCCCTCCTGCAGGGCAAGAGGGCCTCAAACCCCCCAGCCCAGGAGCCAGCTCGTGTTGGGACATTTATGGGGGAGGAAGGTCAGAGCTGTTGTTCTGGAGCTTTCCCTGCGCAGCCTAAGCTGCACAAAAGTCAGGAGTGGGAGCTGCTCTCTTGAACAGCGTCTGTTATTAAGGTGTTTTATAAACAGGAACCCTTCCTGCCGGTCTGGAGCTCTACATCCACTCCACATTCGGGCTGTGTGGGAAGGGAGGGAGCAGGGGGAGCTGGGGCAGGTCCTGCCCTTCCCAGGACACTCATCCTGCGCCGCCCCGGACGCAGGGATGGCAGCGCTGTCGGGAAAGTCAGCAAACCCCTGAAAACACTGCACACCAGCACGGCCCTGCGAGCAATTCCTGCTCCTTTCCCCCTCTGCCCTCCTGCCAGGCAGGTGTGGGCTTTGTGCTCAGGGCTCGGGGAGGATTTTCCAGCTTCCCTGTCCGCCCCGGTTGCCCAGGCAGCAGCTTGAACCCCGCTCACAAAGCTCAGCCTGGGGTTGGGTACAGGTTGTTGACCTCCCGTGTTTTCCTGGCAGGGGAAAAAACAAGACCTTGCTCCTTTGTTCCCTTCTCCACCTGAAAGGATTGTCTGCCTTTGGATACTGAGCTCCAGACTCTCCACCAGGTCTTGACCAGCAGCGTTAAAGCTGCTGCTCCTGCTGGGGCAGGCTGTGCCAAGCTGCTGTTCAGGGAAGAGTTTCTCCTCACCCCTCCACTGATCCAAATAAAAAAGGGCATTTCATCAGCAGCTGGACCAGGAGTGAAGTTTGGAAGGTTCCAGCAGAACCCCTGTGTCACCTGTCCTCATATCAAGGAGCCCTCGCTGCAGGAGTGGGAACTCATCCTGAAAAAGTGGGCACAACCCTTGTTAAAAACTCCATGGCAAAGTGACCACTGCAGCACCAAATCAGGGGCAGCCAGAGCACAACACTCTAAAAAGAATAAAGGACAAATTTGTGACTTTTCCACCTAATGAACCCTTTGTGGGGATGCTTTCCAGGTGCCAGCGTAACCCACATCCTACAGGTACAAAAATAATGCACATCCTAAAGGTACAAATATAACACACATATTACAGGTACAGAAATGTACATTCTAAAGGTCCCAATATAATGCACATCCTGAAGATACCAGGGTGAGACACATCCTAAAGGTACAAAAATGCAAATCCTAAAGGTACAGATATATTGCACATCCTAAAGGTCCAAATATAATGCACATCCTAAAGATACCAGGGTGGGACACATCCTAAAGGTACAAAAATAATGCACATCCTAAAGATACCAGGGTAAGACACATCCTAAAGGCACAAAAATAATGCACATCCTAAAGATACCATGGTGAGACACGTCCTAAAGGCACAAAAATAATGCACATCCTAAAGGTACAAAAATAATGCACATCCTAAAGGTACAAAAATAATGCACATCCTAAAGATACCAGTGTAAGACACATCTTAAAGGTACAAAAATGCAAATCCTAAAGGTACAAATATAAGGCACATCCTAAAGGTCCCAATATGATGTAAATCCTAAAGGTACAAATATAATGAACATCCTAAAGGCACAAAAATAATGCACATCCTAAAGATACCATGGTGAGACACATCCTAAAGGTGCCAGCACACTGGGAAAGGGCTGGTAGCAGTCTGGGGGCTCTGCAGATGATCCCCCATGCTGGGATGTGCTCAGTGCTGGTGAGTTTTGGGAGAAGCAGGGGTAGAAATGAAGATTCCCAACCCTCCCTGCCCTTGGCTTCCTGCTGACTCTTCCTGCTGCTCCCTGGGTGTCCCTGGGCTGGGGGGTCCTGTCCTTGCTGTCACCCAGCACCCATGGGGGCTCTCCTGGGAGGGGCTGTGGGGCAGAGAGGCTCCTGAGCTGTGCTGGATGGCATCTCTCAAAAACTGCCAAGCTGGGGTTAGAGGGCACCCTCAGGGGAGTGTCCAAAATCAACACGATTATCTTGATTATTAATTTTGCATTGGCAGGAGAGCTGTGGCTCTGTGTGGAGAAGCTCAGCCCCTCCACTGCTCAGCCTGCACGGCTGCTGAGCCCAGGGAGCAGCAGCTGATCCAGCTCCAGAGTGGACAATCCCATTTTTTTTTGTGTCTTTTCCTAAATGTCAGGAGAGTTTATGGTGCAATCTGGGTTAGTGGCACCTCTTTTGGGGCAAATCCTGACTCTGGCCCCAGAATGTGATGCACTGAGCCTGTGTAGATCACCTGGATCTTCAAAGGAGAAGTAGGACCTGTGTTTCAGATGGGTGTGGGAAGTTTGGGCTGTTTTTCCAGCATTCCTAGGTACTCTAGGCACCTTAATTCTCTACATTTTCCCTCTAAAATAAGTCAATTTTTCTCTGAAACTTAGTCCAGTGTCACTTTTTAAGAAGCATCCCCAACCTTTACAAAACTACTGCTGGCACTCCAGGGGTTAAAAATAATTCACTCCTTGAGGAGTGAATTTTTCAGCTCTTAATTATACAAAAGATTATTTAGACCAACCAGGAAAAAAAATCATTTGGGCAGGGTTCATTCTGGGTAAGTTCTGCCTTATTTTTCCTAGAGAAATCCTTTTGTTTTAATTTTTGGAGCATGAGCAGGTCAAGTGTCATCCCTGGCTCTTTTTCTTTTCTTTTCTTTTTCCTTTTTTTTTTTTTTTTTTTAAAGTGTTATAGTGCATTTAATAGAAATACAGTGGAGAGATTTAGGGCTGGAGATAGATAGAATTTTGTGCTGAGATTCCAACACTGGGTTAAGTCCATTAGTTCTAAAACTCCACTTTTTTTTTTTTTTTTTTCATTGCTCAACACATCCTCTCTGTGTTTTCTTGCTAACTGAAGCAGGAAATCGGGTTGGTTTGTAAATATGTGGTGAGAAACAATAGATATGTGCAAGAAGGAGAACTTGGTGATGTCTCAAGTTATTGGCAGAGGTTTTCCCTGGAAAAATCTGGGAAGGGGAGCATGGCAGGGACTCTTCAGTGCAATTACAAGATCTCTCTGGAGGTCACCTGCATTTTGGGCTAGGAGGGAGTGGAATTGATGCAATTTGGGATTGGAGGAGCCAAAGTTCACCTGGGGGCTGCAGCAGCTTTGGGGGGTGCTGGCTCTTCCTGTGCCCCCCAATCCTGCAGCTGAGCCCTGGGTTTGGGGGGCAGGCCTGAGCATCCCCTTCTGAAATGCAGAATGCTCAATGAATGGCAAAAGTGCTTTTAAAAGGGGCTCGTGGAACACTTTGAAAATATTAATTAGTGTGTTGAAGCATTCTGCATAGCATATCATAGTAAAACTGCTCCAGGGGGTTGCTTGGAATGAATTATTAATATGAATCCCTCTCTCCCTTATGCTTCACACCCTGATTTTATGGGACTTGGCGTGGGTTGGGGTGTCTATTAGATTCACTTATTGCCTGTTTAGTGGGAGTACTTTGTAGACTCCATCAAAAGGTCACTATTATGTTTTTTTTCCCCCCAGAATTCCAGATTTTCATCAGTGAGAAAGACTAAATTCTTCCAAACGAGGAAGGAGAAGAAAAAAATTAAAAAAAAAAAAAAAAAAAAAAAAAAAAAAAAGAAGCAAATCACCACAAAGCCACGATTGAAATAATTTTCTGTGGAGGGGAACAAGTCCAGGCCCCAGCCCCAAGGTGGTTTAGGAGCATCACCGTGGGGTTTTACAGAGCTGGACAGACACAGCCACATGCAAATCTCACCTCCAGCCTTGTCCAAATCACTCCAAGAAGAGCAATCCCACTAAAACACTTGTAACATGTTCATGCCTCCTTCACAGCCGTTTAGATGCCTTGTACCACAAGTAGAGAATTCATTAAATTCACAGAGCACAGTTCCTTTTCCCCTCTTGGCTTTGCAATATCACAGAGCTGAACCTGTTAACCTAACACTGCAAGAGAAAAGCTGTGCTTAAAAAAAAAATTGTTTTTCAGCTCTTGAGGTCTGTTTTGATGAAGTCCCTCGTGAGCAAATATAAATAAATCCATAAAGTAATTTGACTTTTAATTCATACTTGGATTATGGAAATATTTGTATTTGCATGGCTGCTAGACTGAATTACAAAGGGGTTTGAGGGTCCAGTTTTCAGTCTTAGAAGAAAAGAAAGAGGAAAATGATGGTTTAGGGGACAGTGGCCCCTGTGACACCCAGATTGCCAAGGGACAAGGGTTGTGGCAAAGGCCAGTTTGTTATCACAGAATCCCAGACTGCTTTGGGTTGAAGGAAATTGTTCAAGCTCATCCCATTCCACCAGGGACCCTTCCCATTGTCCCAGCCTGCTCCCAGCCCCAGAGCCCAACCTGGACTCAGACAATTCCAGGGATCCAGGGCAGCCACAGCTGCTCTGGGAATTCCAGCTCAGCTCCTCCCCACCCTCCCAGGGAACAATTCCCTCCCAAAATCCCATCAAAATTTTCCCTCTTCCAGCTAAAACCATTCCCCTTCACCCTATTGTTACTTTATTCCTCGGAGGGGCACTGAACTTTGGGCTTTGGTCTCATCCCACATTCAGAATTTCCAGCGTCTGCAGCACTGGGCTGAGTGCTGAAGGGAACATTTTTTTCCCCATAATATTAAACAAAAAAAAAAAAAAAAGAAATGAACAAGAAGTTGATTTCTGCATCTGAAAATAGATGTTTAAAAATAGATCTGTGTGGCACCTTTGAAAGTCCAAGGAGATGGAGTTAAAGCTTTCTCTGCAAGAAGCAAAAGGAAAGAAGAAAGGGAAAGCTGCTCACAAACAGCAGTGACATTCTGGAAGCAGAAAGGTTTCAGTTTATTTATGGTGTTAAAAACTTCAGGCAGAGTCATCATTTTAAAAAGCAAATCGCAGAGTGAAAAATGCCAGTGAGATTATTATAATGGCTTTTTTCCCCCCTCCTTTTTCTTCCTTTTTTTTTTTTTTTTTTAATTTGAATTAAAAAAAAAAAAAAAAAAAAAAAAGGTAAGAGACAGCATGTTCCACAGGAGTCTAATAGAGAGCATAAATCTGCACCATCTGCAGAAGTTTGACACAGATTTGCCTCTCTTGCTGCACTTCCCAGGAGTTCTGAGCTGCAATTCCTTGTTGATGACAGCTCGCTGCAATTATGACAGAAAGCAATCATTAACATCAGCCCTTCCTCACTTTTAGGAGAACCAGCAGCTTTTTCATTTGTTTAATTTATTTTTTTTTTTTTAAAAAAAGCAATCCTGAGAACTCCCCCAGCTTTAGGAGTTTAGCTGGTGATGGATTTTTCTAAGGGAAGGATCATCTTACGCTTTCTCAAGTTGTGTTACTGGCCCTATGAAATGTCTTTTTTTCTGCTTTTTTTTCTGTTCCAGAGGAGAAATGTTGTCAACTGATTAATATTTTGAGCATGTAGACAACCTGCAGACCTTGCTCTTCGACTCAGATTTCTCCTTTCTCCCTCCCCAAAAATGCTTTCACTGTTATAAACTCATTGTTCAGATTTCCTACTCCCAGGCGAGACACGATTATTTATTCACTTCGTGTCACCCAAATTCAGGACAAATAATTCTAGAAAGAGTTCAGCAAACAGTTAAAACAATATCACGTGCAATCTCTGTGGAGTTTGGCTGAGATTTCAGCTCCTTGCTTAAAATTATGTGGGTCAGCCTTGCGATGTGGGCAGTGAATAGGAAAATCTGCTGCATTTCGGGCACTGAATTATCGCGGTCCTTAAAGAAAATGCTGGTGATGTTCAGTGCAGCAACACCTAGGATGCCAGTTTAGGGGGCTGGGTGGGCTCAAGGTAGTGCAAAGCAAGCTGTAGTGTGCAGTTCAGCTCCTCTGGATAACTCGTGGAGATTTGTTTTTATTTATTATTCAGATGAGGATTTCAACATTGCACATTCGCATGTGCGAGTGTGAGCTGAGAAATGGGTTTTGGTGAGAAAAGAGGGATAAAGGGGCTGAAGAACTTCCAGGGGTCACTCTGTGCTGGCCAAGCCCCAAATCCATGATGGATTTTTGTGGACCTTGAGGCTGGGTGAGAGGAGCCACCCCAAAACCAGACAGGTTGATGTTTAAGCTGAAAATCCCATCCCAATAGTTTTCCCTGATAAATTCTGCATTATTTCTCTTCATAGGACCTATTTCTCCTCCTATCACTTTCATTTTTTCACTGGGGCTACTTTTGATTTATATCTACATGACAATTTCACTTTGAATAAGCACCCAACCCAGACTTTAATTTTCATCATTTATTATTTTTTTAATGTCCTTCTTCTCACCCCAGAGTGAGAAGAACAAATTTCTCCCGAATTGTTTGTTTGACTTTACTCTTGTTGAAAGGCTCATGGGAATAACTTCTAGAGTACAACAGACATGGTAAGTGCAGCTGAATAAATTCTGATTCCAAAATTCAAAGGAAAGAGAGAATTTCTTAATATTAGGAGTCGTGAATGGCACCTGGCAGAAGTAAATTGCCCAAAAGGTGCTGTGCAGACTTTACACAAGTTCAGAAAGATGATTCTTCTGCCAGTGAATGTTAGGGAGATCTACAGTTCAGAAAAAGTATAAATTAGAAAGGATTCAGAACAATAAAAAACATATTTATGGAAAAAACTGCTTCTGCACCTTAGAGGTTCTCCCTTTCTTCTGGCTTCTTGCGACTCTAATTCTGATTTTCCTCCTGCTCCCTGGGATATTCAGTAACTCCTCATCAACTTTCTGCTTTCACTGAGATCAGGGACCCATTTAGGTGCACTCAGCCTGGGCCTACCTGAGTTTTTCATCTGTAGGCAAGCTGGGTTTGTGCTCGTTTTGGTGGTAAAATCTGCATCTTAAAGATTTGCAGAGTTCCACACATCTGTTGTAAAACCACAGATGTGCCTCCCGTAGATATATATACTTCAGTGTGATATATTATGTTTTATAATTAAAATTTTATTGAATTTTAATATAAAAACAAATTCATACATTAAAAATTAAGCAGAGAACAAACATGTGTGGCATCAGGAGGATACAGGCTCCAGTGCAATAGGACAACAACATCTGACCCATAAAAACCACCCTGCTTCACTTATAAAATACCTTTGTGGCTGGGAGATTGGGGGGATGTATTATTGAGGTTCCAATAATTGGGAAAAATTATATTTTGTCACTTCCATTGATGAGGAAAGGAGCAGCTTTTGAAATCCCTCCATTAAACACTGGAAAACAAATGGATTTAGACAGAGCATGGCCTCCCCTCCAGCAGAGTGTTATTTGTGGGGTAAAGTCAGTATTTTAAAACAGAATAAAGGGGTTTCTTTCTTGCAGTGTCCAGGGGAGCACAAGAATTGGATACTGGAGATCTGAGCTTGGATCCAGGAATAACCCAGCCCTTACTCACACTCCATCCCTGGGCAGAGGTGAGCATTGGTTCCACAGAGTAACTCACTCCTTTTTGGATGTGTCAGGAGAGATGGAGAGACAAGAGCCTGGAGTGCCTGGAAGAGGGGGAATGGTTCCAAACCATTGGGGTTCGATGGGATTTTGGGCAGGAATTGTTCCCTGGGAGGGTGGGGAGGAGCTGGGCTGGAATTCCCAGGGCTGCCCTGGATCCCTGGAATTGTCTGAGTCCAGGTTGGGGCTGGAGCAGCCTGGGACAGTGGGAGGGGTCCCTGCCATGGCAGGGATGGGATGGGATGGGATGGGATGGGTGGAATGGAATGGAATGGAATGGAATGGAATGGAATGGAATGGAATGAGCTCTAAGGTCCCTTCCCACCCAAACCACTCCATGTATTTATATTTCTGTGATAATTACGTCCCACAATCCCAATATGAGACAGTCCAGAGCACTCACCACCAAAATTTAATCTTTTTATCACTGTCAGCTTTGTGGTTAAAACTGCAGCGTGGAGAAAACCAATGACCCAGTCTTGGTCAACCACAGGGACAAGGAGATGTTTGCTCTCCACCAGTTCCAGCTCATGGACACCACCTCGCTGTCCCTTCAATGATCCCACTTTGCCCTGATAAAAAAGCCAACCCCAGCACGGGATGTGTGAGAGAAAACTGCTGAAATATTTGAATGCTGCTGCATAAAGGGGCCACGAGCCTCTGCCTTGAACGCTGCTTTCATTTCCACTTCAAAAAAGGTAGAGCTGAAGTATGAAAAGTTCAGAGGGGGCTGATGGAAATGATTAGACAGAGGGTGAGATGTGCGTGTGACAAGAGCCTGTCAAGTTTGGAACGTGAATTTCGTGGCTAACAAGGATGAAAGTGGCAAAAATGTATCAGATGAGGAGCAGTTGATAGGGAATATCTCAGGAAGTTGTGGAGGATAACTTTTTTCCTCCACTTTCTGCTGATACAGGGGTGGATGTGGGATCATTGCCACAGGAGTCTGAGGCATCAGGAGGGTTTAAAGAATGAGGAATTAGAGATTTGGGCAGCAATAGTTACATTAGAGGAGGTAAAACTAAGGGATAGGATCACAGAATCATTAAGGCTGGAAAAGACCTCCAAGATCCTGAAGGCCACCTTTGATCTCATCCCACTAAGCCCCATCACAAAAATCCACAGCCACTCAGTTTTTGGACACTTCCAGGGATTTGACTCGACCACTGCCTGTCCCAGTGCTTGACCCCTTTTTCCATGAAGAAATCTTCCCTAATATCCAGCCTGAATCTCCCCTGGTGCAGCTCGAGGTGGGACCTCATTCCACAGCAGCTCCTGGGACAGAGGGAGGTAATTCCCAGGGCTGCATCTTCCCTTTGCTGTGTCTCCTGAATGTTTTCCAAGGCTTTAGGAGCTGTGCCCTGCCTCCAGCCCTGCCACCACCCTCAAGGGAGGAAACAGCCCCAAGCTCTGTTAAAAAAAGTAAACTTTGACTTTTAAATCAGTTTCATAACCCACATCATCATTTTTTCCCCTGTTATTTGAGAAGCCAGGCAGGAGTAATATCTGGGAGTTTCAGGTGTGTGGTGGCTGCAGACTCCAGGAATTCTGGGCAGGGATGTCCTGGAGGAGCACACCCAGCCCCTCGTGCCCACACTGCACACACACGTGCCCCAAACTCAGCCTGGCTCTGCACCTCCAACTCTTCCCACATTTCCCCAATTAAACCATTCAGAACTCACATTAAAGAGCTGTCCACAGCCCTGTAAATTGATTTATTCCCTGATGACAGTCCAAACTGCTGCCCAAACTGCTGGAGAGGAAAAGGTCTTTAATTTAGGGGTTGTTTTCTTTCAGACTTGTTCCTTTTCACACTGGTTTTCACTTGCTGTTGCTTCACAATTAACTCAAGGTCACAAGTTTAGGAGGTATCACAGGGTGATCTCAGCCCCACTTGGCATAAATAATATTTGTGTCCTGTTTGTTAAATGAGTGGATTAAAATAGGATTTTGTTGGAGTAAGGAAGCTTTTTGTTTACTAAAAAAATGGATTTTTCACGGAGGATTGCTAAGTCATTACAGATAATTATTTTTAAGGAATCTTTTAAAGGTGTCACTCCCTGTGGCATTCCATGGGTTTGGAATGAGATGATCTTTAAGGTCCCTTCCAGCTCAAACCATTCTTTGATTCTATTGTTCACTGTTGTTATTTGTGCTCTCAGGATTTACTGAAAAGGAGTTTTTCAGGTTGGAAATTTATTGAGAGTTGATGGCTTTTATCTGGTGAAAAAAGGGAGTATTTTCCTCTACTCACACATTTACATTGTCAATGTGCACACTCACCAACACATCTGAACACACAGCTGAGTTATTCACCATTTAGAGTTTATAGAAATCCAAAATTAATCTGTGATGAAAGACTGGATTATTCACAGATAATCTACAGCTCTCCCAAATGATCACTTTATGACTGTGCACACAAACTCCTGGCTTATTTTTGATTCGGAAAAAAAAGAACTCCAAACCCTTCGGAAGTAATTAATAGTAACTGTCAGGAATTTGTTTTGGAGGGGGACAGTCCTTGTGTTGTCACATGTCCCATTAACACTGGCAGCAGGATATTGATTAGCTGCAAACGAACTCTACTTGCAATTATTTCACTGCAAAGGAGCAACCAAAAGAAAGTGAAACCCCAAATTTGGAGTTCCATAGATACTGTTTTGGTGAGTCTACAGCAAGATAATTTACAGATAAAACAGAAAAAAACTATGCTAATTTTAATAGATTTTATTTTGGTACAGTTTATATTTGACATTTTTTCACTACCAAACAGCTGAGGGGAAATTAAAGTTCTGTGAACTTGCAGTAAATCCCTAAATATTCCTAGTTGGATGTTGATAGAAGACTGGGAAAGGGACAATTATCATCCCTGCTATGTCAGTGCTCTTCTGTCCTGATGTTTCACTTCACTTCCAGGAAAATTTTCCTCAGCTCCAGCTGTCTGAAATTCAGAGCTAAGGAAAAGCCCGATGAGTTATCTCTGTGTCTTCAGGAAAACTCTCACTGATAATAGAAAATAACAACCTTAGACAGCACTTTTTATACCAGACTGTAAAATTTAATCGAGGGTTTTATCTCGCCGTAGAAATTTGGGTGTTTTTTATAAAAATCCCAGGAAACATTATGATTTCTCTTCAGTCCTTTTTCTAAGGAATGGCTTTGGAATTGACTCTATTTTTTTTTTATTTACATACTTCCAGGAGCTGCACCTGTTGAAGGACACAGGACTCTTCCAAGGGTAAAGTTAATTCCTTAGGAGGTTTGGAAAAATCCCAACCCTTCTCATGATCTTGAAGACTATTTTCACATCTAGCAGTGACTTGGGGGAAAAAGAATAAGAAATTATATTTTATAGGAACTTGGTGAGGGATACACAACCTCAGCCACTCCCTGATGGGAAGCTGCACCCCATCCAGGGATTTTTTGGGAAACTCCACCCCATCTAAGGATTTTCTGGGGAACTCCACCCCATCTAGGGATTTTTTGGGAATTCCACCCATAGATTTTTTGGGAGGATGGAGCCTGTAGGGTTGAGCCACCTCATTCAGCATCAGAGGAACGACAGCAGGAGCTGCCAGGGATAATCCCAGAGGATGCCCTAAACACTCGTGTGTTTTGCAGCACTTTGAGGCTTTTTTGATGCTTCTAAGGAGGATGCAATTAGCTTTTCAATGATAAATAAATTAGAGATAGTTGATTTTGCCGTTCACACATTTGTTTTCTTCGCTTTCATGAGGGACTGCAGCCTGTTTATGATTTTCTTAGAAGTTTGAGAGACTTGCTTTGCTTAGTGACAAATCCTCCCCTCTAGGCAGCACAAGGAATTAAAAAAAAAAAAATAAAAAAAGAGGAAAGCAAAGATAGTGGGAACCTGCAAATGGCCAGTGTGTCTGCAGGGAAAGGAATCCCCTCAGGACTCCCAGAGGTTTGGTTTGTTTCCTGGCTGTTTATTTACGTAATTAGAGCTCGTAATTCCACACAAAGCAAAGGGAAATGAGAAGCAGCAACAAAAGGAGTCACTGAAAAGCACAGGCAAAAAACAATTGGTTCTGCAGGACTGGAATAAAACTCTGGTGGAACTTCAAGGATGGCTTTGGCTCTGCAGGTTGGTGTCACTCGCTGGTCTCCAGCATGGATGGGACTTCATGAAACCATGGGATGGTTTGGGTGGGAAGGGACCTCAAAGCTCTTCTTGTTCCACACGTCCCACTGTCCAGGGTGCCCCAAAGTCCAGCCTGGCCTTGGGCACTCCAGGGATCCAGGGGCAGCCACAGCTGCTCTGGGAATTCCAGCAAAGCTCCTCCCCCCCCTCCCAGGGAACAATTCCTGCTCCAAATCCCATCTAAAATTAACCCCTTCCAGCTCACAGCCATTCCCCTTGTCCTGTCCCTCCATCCCTTGTCCCCAGTCCCTCTCCAGCTCTCCTGGAGCCCCTTTAGGCTCTAGAAGGGGCTCTGAGCTCTCCCCTCAGCCTTTTCCATGCTGAACAACCCCAATTCCATCACCTGGCATCACCCAGATGCTGTGCAGAGATTTCTTCCACCACCACCACGTGCAGCTGAGGGAGAAGCTCTGAGCAGCCTGTGAAGCCATTGAGGCCCATGATTTAGAGAGTGACATCCAAAGAACTGCCATGTAAGGCTTGATAATTCCCTTTAATTTAAATTAGGTAATTATTTTGTACCTTCCAGCTGGGTGTTCCCACCCACTTAGACAGCTCTTCCTAAGTTTTCAGAGTTTCAAGCAATTCCAAGAGGTTGGTAGAGGAGGTAAGGGTAATTCCACCACCAACCTGGAGCTGCTAATGGGATAAAATTGTGCTATTTGGAGAAAAATTTTGCTTCAGGACAGAAAGTATCTGAAAAAAAATATGCTTAAAGTAGCAAGAGTGCGGCTTGGACTTGGTACAAAAGAAAGAATAAAATACTTGTAAAAGGCAAAATCCAAGTAGAAAGAAATACTCTGCATAGTCATGTTAAAAGGAGGTTAGTAAGGTGAAGGATAAGTTTTGTTTTGAGAACTGTGTCGCTGAGGAGTGCAAAAAATAACAAATAAGAAAAATGTGCCTTTTTTACTTTCTCCCCCTGATTGAAACACAGCATTTTGTGGAAGGTCAGTCGTTGGGAACTGATGGGGGATGATTAGAGGCAGGTTCACAGCTCAGCTGTACAGATAATTTCAGTCCCATTCTGTAGGAGCAGTGGGAATGGGGCTGGCCCAGCTTTGTCTCATTTCCATCACACACACTGCCAGGTCTGGGAGATCACAGCAAGTGCTTTGTACTAGAGCAAGGAGACAGGGGAGCAGCAGCCTGGCCAGCGGGGCACTCCAGGCCAGCAGAGCAGCCCAGCCACCCTCAGCTGGGATTTATAAACTGTAAAAAGTGGGGAAATGTAATTTTTTTCCTTCCTAGGAAAAGCCTTTTATGTGTGTGAGGCCGTGAAGGGGGAAAGGAAGCACAGCCAGAGCTCTTCCACCCACCCAGGGCTGCATGGAGATGGATCCTCGGCTCTGAAACTGTCCCTGTCACCTCCCAGGGACATCTGCTGCATCTGCTAAAGGTGGAAGTGGTGTCTCCATGCTGCAATAGCCTGGGAGCAAGGTGGGTAACACAGGAGGCGTAATTAGAAATGATTTCCAAGTGGTTTCTCCTTCTCCAAGGGGAATGTGGAAGGGCTGGTTGGGCTCAGTGTGTGGGAATAAATATCATTGTGTAGGTGATGGTATGGAAAGTAAGCAAAGGGTAAGGTGGAAGATGAATTGGAGTTGTCTGGCATTGGATGATCAGAAATAGTTGTGCTATCAGAAATGAAATTGCAGAATCACAGACTGGTTTTGGTTGGGAGGGACCTTAAAAACCACCTTGTTCCAGCTCCTTGCCATGGATAGGGAAGAGACAGGCACCTGCAAAGCTCTGGACATCTCCTGATGCTGACTAAAAAGAGAGACAAGGGAAAAAATCCTTAATATTTCAAAAGATATGATCTTCATTGTGAAAGTCAGACCAGTCTCAAAGTGCTTGACTCAGACTTCAAGTCCCTCAACCCCGCTTGAGGGTGGGAGGAAGGAGCTTCCCACATATTTTGGGAAGGGCAGGGCCACAGGAGCTGTGTCTGTTTGCCAGGCCTGTAGTGAGCACCTTGCCTGACATTAAGCAGAGGCAATAACTTTGTGATGACCTAAATTCATTTAAAAAAGAATTACTGATGTATATATTCAGGTCAATAGCGCTTTCCCCAGGTTTCAATAATCGGATCAATTATCTGAATCCAATAAAATCTTATTAAAGAAATTCAGAATTATCTTTAGAATAGCTGGCCTTCTAGTCCCTGAGTAGGTTACAAAAACTGCTATGAAGAATTACTGTGACCTACTTTCTGGGCGGTACAGATATCATTATCATATCAGAGGTGCAGGCTGATAAGGCTACATGACTTCCATCTCTTATTGAAGAGAGTTGGGCAAAAAACTCACACAAAACTTTAGTCTAGCTCTTCAAATTATTTTCCTAAACAGCAGGTGAAATTTGAAAAGCCAAAGCATTGCACGTGAAGAAGCACCTACTGAGTGAAGGGAATGAGGTAAAGCCAACAGGGGGATGAATGTTTAAGGCACCCGGGGTGGGGACAAATTGTTGTTGTTGCAGGTCACAAAGGCTTGGTCGCCCCAGGCACAGCCTCACTGACCCAGGAGCACTTTGCACCTCCTTCCATGAAGTCAATGAGGGCTTGAACCCCAAGGCAGAGGAGGAATTACAAAAACCCCCAATGTTTTAGTACAAAAGCCAATGGAAAACCATCCAGCCTTCTCTCTGCCAGGCGAGATGTTTGGTTATTTTATTTTTATTGCTTCTGAGACAACCACTTTGTTAAAATGTGGCTGGAAACTTGCTCGTGTTTCTAAGCTGTGCTTTGATGGGGCAACATTTGCAGATCTTTGCTGGGCAGGATTATCCCAAGAGTGGCTCTGCAACAGCAGCTCCTTGGTGTCTCTGAAGGAAACCTGACCTCCACGCTGGTTGTGTCTGAAGGAAAGGTTTCCTTAATAAACACCCTGAGATATGTCAGGGCTGAAGTTTGGAGCTGTGGAGGACAGCGGGGGTTTAGTTGGGATTGCAGTGGGCTCAGGGTGGCCTCTGCACGGATGTTTCTGGCCTGGCACCTTTCTCTCAGTCAGAAGAACCAGTGAAGGAGGTGCCTGGTAGCAGCTACCTGGCCAGGTAGTACCCCAGCTCTGCCCCATGCAGCTGGAGGGGTGGAAGACGCTGTGCTCCTGTGAGGAGCATCACGGTTTGTTGGAACCCAGGATGTGTCTGAGAGCCCTGGCTGATCCCAGCTCCAGCCAGGGGCTCCAAAGCCCTGCCAGGGGGGTCACAGACCCTGGCAGCAGCCAGGGACTCCTGGGGCTTTGAGTTTGATCCGTGGAACAAATTAAAACTTTGAATGAAGAATTAAAGGGCACAAAAGTCTAGATAGCATGATAGTAGTAGTTGTAGAGTGAAAAGGGAAATTTTGGGGATTTTTTACCATGGAGGCTCAGGGGGTGAGATGGAGGGACTTGGGTGTTGTCCTGTGCTCCTTCCTTCTTCTTCCTAACCCCATCTTCTTGGGGATGGTGGCACTTGGGGATGGGATTGGAGTAGAATGGAACTGTCTAACACAGGTGATGGGCATTGGATCATCACTGTCCATAACTAACACATAATTTGGAGTATAAAAACAGTGACTGCCCCAGGGGAGGGCAGAGAGTGTGCCTGGGGCTGCCCTGCTGAACAGACCTGAGCAGCCCAGACAGAAAATATCTGAGATAAGAAACAACAGAGCAACCCTGAGAGCATCAGCCAAAGACTTTAGACTCATTCTTTGACAACTGAGAGACAACGACTTTTACATATCTCAGAGTCATCTCGACCAAAACAAACCGAGAACGGTTCCAACCACAAGTGTTGAGGAGCTGCTCTGCTCCGTGCACACCCAGAACTGCAGAATTTTGTGAGGCTCCAGGGGAGGTGATCGTGCTGGGTGTGCTGCCCTCAGTGCTCCCAGCCCTCCTGTGCTGCTTGCTGAAGCCATCCCTGATCCACCCAGGGCAGCCGTGGGACCCTTTTTCCAGCTGGTAACGAGGAAGGCTCTGGGAGCTGGGAGAGCGCCGAGCGCTGCTGGCTGCCGCCTGTCGCTGTGGGTGATGAACAAACCACACGAAACCTCGTGTATGAAAACTTCATCTGACTCTAATCCTTATTCAAAACCTGACCCCGTTTATGTATCTTCTAGAGCAGGCCGTCTCATTGGTCAGAAGTGTCATCTGAGGCTCCTAGACCTGGAGTTTCTGAGTTTCTAGACTCAGTTTCTTCGTAGTGTTTTAGTTCAGGAAGACCTCGTGTTCTCACAGGCTTGGCATAAACATCACAAGTGTTATTGTAACAAGAATAATATTTTAAATTCCTTTCTGTAAGATAGATTTCTCTCTATCTTTCAGTTTTAAGCCAATAAAATGAAGAGTTCTGGCACTCTTCTGACCAAAGAAATAACCTGCTCAAGAAGCTGTATAAAGGGAGTCAGTCTTTAAATAAAAAGAAGTCAGATGAAGTTTTTATAATGGGGTCTCATGTCTGTTCATCGCCCACAGCGGCACAGAAGAGTGCCAGAACTCTTCATCCCATTGGCCCAAGCTGAAAGACAGAGAGAAGGTCCATCCCACAGAGAAGAATTCAAAACATCACTCTTATCACAACAACACTTGCAATGTTTATGCCAAGCCTGTGAGAACCAGGTCTTCCTGAACCAAAACATCACGAAGAAACCGAGTCTAGAAACTCAGAATCTTCAGGCCCAGGAGCCTCGGACCACACTCCTCCCTCGGTGCCGCCGGCTTTGATCTGGAATCTGATCCCAGATGGACCCAGCCGGGCGGTGGGAGGCAGCGGGAGCCGGCGGTGGCCCGTGGCTCGGGGCAGCCACCTTCCCTCCACGCGGGCACGCCAGCCCCGCTCGACGCCGGGACATCAAGGCAGACCCGAGCGGCGGGCGCGTTAATTAGGAGGCTGAAATTATAATGTTGCGTTAAAGAACAAAGAGTCTCCAAAGGAAAAAATATGTGCCGCGTATCCGACAAAGATAAATTGGATTATTCAAGATATTCCTGATGAAATGTTACATTTTGCGACTAATTATCAATCTGTTTTATCTCCCGACCAGCTGGGCATTTTTGTGCATGCAAGACCTGCCTCAGCAATGATCTTAAGATGTCACTGTAGCGTTTACATCTTTTATTTCAAGATTTAAATAACTAGGAAGTAGCTAATGTAATTCACTGCTGAGAAGAAAGGCTAGTTAGTTGAATGCTTTCCAAAGTGATCTTCTCCTAATGAACTTCTCTGGACTGTGAGTAATGAGGCTTTATTCAAATAATGTTTAAGAAAGGTTTTTATAATGTAATTTTTTTTTAAAGAAAGAGCAACATTTAATGCATTTAAAATATCTTTATTAATCCTATACTGCCTCATGTAGCATTAAAGCATTGTGAGTATTTGGTTTTGTTCCTTCTGAATGTTCCTTTTGTGACGAACTGGAGGGGAGCTATAGAAATTGGGCAATTATCTCGTAAATGTTCAGTGATATTTTACAAATTACAGTCTGACATGATTACAGAGCCGTTTTGCTGTAAAAGCATTTGTTGTTTAAGTATATTTATATACCACAGTGGTCTGTGTTTCCCCTGGTCCCTACTCAGACACTACTCCTATGTGCAAGCACTGAGTTTTGCTACCTCTGCTGTTGGTCACCTTTGGGACAGCTGTGCTGAGATTAATCTATTAATCTGCTGGAGGTGTCACAAAAATTTTCTTTCGAGTGTGATTTTGTGGTAGTTTTCATCTGGAATAGGAGAAGATTCCTCACTGGTTCCCTACAACAGCAATGCTCTGCAATCTTTTGGATTCTTTTTAAGGTTATGAAGTTCTCCTGGAAGTGTTCTGGCAAAACTGAACTGACAGGGTGGCCAAAAAAAAAAATAATTAAAAAATCAAGAAATGAAATATTTTAACAGAATGTCTGCTTGGCCAATTTCTAGGAAGGGACAACTGCAAAAGTATTTGAGCAAACCTTGCTATTTTTGATTAACAAATGAAGTGGCATCCTTGAGGATGGGCTGAGCTCATCCTCCCTAAAGGTTGACTCCCACTGCATAGGGGACCTGACTGATGCACCCCATGATTAAACATTTCTGAAGCTGGCTTTATTTACAGCAGAATATCAGCTCAAAAAGGACTTCACTCTAGAGCCTGGATTTTTCTGCTTCTATCTCCCAATAGTTATGTTTTAAACACTATATCCAGCCTATATTCCAAGTTTTCCCAGAGAATAGGAACTGAACGTGGAGACTTCAGCCTGTGGCACATGGAATAAAACCAAAGCAGTTTGCTCAGCCCATTATTTTTTCCTCCCGTTTCTACAGAGTAAATTTTGTCCCACCTGATGATCATTTTAACTGTTCAGAGCAGGTTCTGCTTTGTTGCAGAAATGAATCCTTTCTGCCTTTTAACTGGCAGAAAATATTTAAATTTCCTTAAAGCTGATCAGTGCGTTCCCTGCTTTTCCATGCTCTATCAAGGCCTGATCCTGCAAAGAGCAGGAGATGCTTGGCACTCTGACCTTCTAGAATTCCTGCCAGTTTGGAGTGGGCAGCACCAGGCAGGATTTGGCCCTTGCTTTGCACAAAAAAACCTCCCTCAGTTTGAATGGTTCATAATGTATGTTTAAACAGTCGCAGCTAGCAAAGAACTTTGATGAGGCAAAGGGGTAATTGGATTTTCTTGTTCTATAATTAAAAACGTATATATTACATCCACATTAATACCAAAAGAGTTCATCACGATCAGTGTTATTACAATGAATACCAAAGGATTTAACAGCGATTGGCCACTTAGTTTAAAGGGTACCTGAAATCATTAAATTGTTTGCTGGAGGGCTTTTCAAGGCCTGTTGGAGCGCCTGCCACTCCATTTTTTTTTTATTTTTTTTTCACTCCTGGCCTGCAATGTGAGGTTTACTTTTACAAAGTAGGAGCAACAGGGTGATCATTTTCCTTTATTATTCCCTTATTGACTTCCAGTTAATTTTAATCTTTGCATTAAGTGACCTCTATTAAGCTTGCCAGGTATCTGATTACTCCGCCAAGGTTGAGACCAGAAGGTGACCTATTGCACCTCGTCAATTGTCCTTCACAGAAGCCCTTACTGTTAATCAAGAGAGGAAGATTAAAGGACATCAGAACTATCAGCCTGGAGTGAATTTTGCATTTGAATACACCTTTCTACCAGCGGGTGTGTATTGTCCTAGTAAAAAAACAAATAGGAGCTCTTAGCAGCAGCTTCTGCTCAAATCTCCACTGAGAGAAGTTATCAAAGCAATGTGGTGTCTGCAATCTTAACCCTACCCTTAAACACCGGAATAAGTTTGTAAAATTCTAAATTAGATACATTTTAATATATCTGTAAAATCCGTAAATAAGTTTTCTCATATCTGATTTGGACAAGCACAACTTCTATTTTTTTATTTTTTTTTTTTTCTTTGTTTTTTTTTTTTTTCCTGCAATCTTAAAATGCTCTCATTTAATTTTGGTCAGTTCTCCGTAGGTATAAATGAGCTTAATTATCTCTCATTCTTTGAATCCCAGAATATTTTAGGTTGGAACACACCTCTAAGATCATCGAGTCCAACCATTAAACCTGCTCCTCTTGGGTTGTTGGGTAGGTTAGAGTTGACTCTGAATCAGCACATGAATGTTCACACTCTGAGGCAGCTCCTCGGGGCTTGTTGGTCTCTGTAGAATTCCTTTTGGAGAATTCAGAATTTAGGATTCTACATTTGTATCAGCTTGTGCATTTTCATGTGGTAAATCCCAGTGACTCCAATTAATTAAATAATTAAACTCCTCCAAATAAATTAACTTTATTTGTACAGGATAAATTTTGGTCCAATATTAATTTTCTTGTGTTTCCTTCTCTTAATATATTTTGAAACATTGCCTGAAATTCTTAGTGGCAAAAATTCTGAAATTGTTGTTGAAAGCTACAGTGTGGGTCTAGAAAATACATAATAAATGTATGTAAAAATAAATGTATTGACTGATCCATTATTATAATTGTGCTGTTATACATTAGGCTTCTGTAGTTTAAAAATTTAATCTCTTCTCTTCAAAAGATCTCATGTACACGACTTCACCTTTGATCATCTACAGAAGTAAAAAACCCCTTGAAATTAAAAAAGAAGGTAAGCTGGTGTTAAAATCAGAATTTTACTGCAATCAAGTATTTGCAAGGTCAACTACTGCAGTCTAAAATATTCTGAACTAGTTCTGAATATATCAAATTAATAAATATATTCATAGAGGGAAAAAAAGGGAAAATTAGCCTCTTTCTAGCTAAGGAATCCAACAGGTGCTTTTAAAAGAGAACTGATCTTTTTTGGAAGATATTTTTCAAAACCTAAAAATCCTCTTTTTCCCTTTTCTCCCAGCATCCCCATCCTGCACAAATCCTCCCAAGCTTGGACAGTTTGTTCAGCTTTCCTAGGAACTTGTGGAGCTTAATTTCAGTGCAGGGGATCCCAAGAGCTTTTCTCTTTTATAATCAATTCTACCTGCACGAACTTATTCTTAATACAAAAATGACCACTTGGAACATGAGAATGTCATTTTATTTGGATTCAGGTCAATAATTGTATTTATTTTCTAGACAGAAGACTCACCTCCAACATTCTTTTATTTGATCATTGTGCTTAATTCATAACAAAATTGGACTAACCCAACTCAGAAATGCTTTTGTTCTATGGTGAACTCCTGTTTTTAAATAGCTTTATGATATAAAGGCTTCTATTTTCACCATTTAGGCAAAGTTGCCCAGCTCTTCAGCTCCCCAAGAAAAATTTGGAATGATTTAAAAAAAATTATCAACGCATCTTCACGACTTAAACCACAGCAAACGTGTTTATAACCTCGAAGGCATCGAGCATCCGCTCTTCCTCTTCCAGGCTGTGTAAACAACAATGCTTTGGCTTTCCCGAAAATATCCTGGTTTTAATTTTATTTCCAGGTCCACCAGACACCCCGTGGTCCATGACAAGGCATGCTGGAGGCCGGCACTGCCGGAGCGGGATCGCCGGGGATCGCGGGAATGGGGAACAGCGTTTAGCACTTTGCTGACCTTGAGGCCACCTTTGCAAAACTCCTCCTGGAACCAAGATTTTTTTTTTTTTTCCCAGCCATTTTCAAGTGATTTCTTCCACTTTCTCCAGAGACTGAAACACTTGATTGACCCGTGATGTTCAGTGAAATTCTCGCACTGGAAAAGAAAAAAAAAAACAAAAAAAGATGGTAAAAAACTCTTTAAAAAAAAAAAAAAAAATCTTCAAGAAGTTTTCAGCATATCATCTGTCCGGGGTGTTTAACAACAGGTATTTGATATTTCTTTTTTTGCTGTGAAGGAAGATAGAGAAGCAAGCATGAAAAATAGATATTTAATTTTAAATGTATGATTTTTTACCTGTATTTTAGCCTTGTAGATACCATTTTATCTCACTTGAGAGTTGCTAATAACCAGGAAATGATTACTGAGAACTTCTGAGATGACATCAAGTAAAAAATTAAAGGATGTGAGGCGACTTTTTTTAAGAAATAAAGGCTTTTAGAGCTGAGCTCATGATAAATTATTCCTCAGCATTCTTTAGAAAGAATAATGGAGCTGAAGTTTGTACTGTGTATATTGTGTTACTTGATAAATCTCTGGCTCACAGAACCTACATGAAAACAGGACTCCCCAAAGACTTGTCAGGACTCTATGTTAAAGAAGTTTGCCAGGGAAAGAGGTTTCTTGTTTCTAACTCACTGTTATATCTTATATTTTTTGCTTAAACTTGGTAGACATTTTCATGGCATCAAAAAAAAAAAAAAAAAAAAAGGTCTTTCAGTGTTAAATATTGGATCAGTCCATGATGAATCAACTGGGTGGTAGAAAGGAGTCATGACAGAACAATTTTCTGTCTTAGAAAACCAAGGAAAAGAAAAAAAAAATCACTAAATTACTCAAAAGTAGTTTTTTAATATCTGAAGTTTAACCCTACTTTGAGGAATTTACCTATTAATTATTTTCCAAAAGGCATCAGCAGCAAATATTGGTGATAAATACACCAAATAAGAAATTCTGCAACTGTAAATGTTTTAGTATTTGTATTATGGGTAATCATGTTTGATCTCTTGCTAATTTACTCTCTTGATTCATTAGATAAAAAGTTTCTCTGTTGAAATGCACCAAACCAACATCCAAAAATGCAACTTAATTGCACTGAAGCACAATTTTCTGAAATTCTGAACCTTGAAAGCTTAAGCTCTGTAAGTGTCCTCATATTTCTCTTTATAATAATCCCCTGGATGAGAGTCAGGTTTTGCTTTGGTTTTTATGTGAAAAAAGTGGGACCAAACACTGAACTAATGAAAGTTGGAGATGAACATTTGGAAGGTGGGTATGCAGGGCATGATTTATTTTAAAAATTGTTTTTAGGACTCCATTTGTTTATTCTGGACAATTACCCTGGCTGGATGAATTATTGCTTCCCCGGGATCCATCCAAGCCCTGTGGGTTGCCATTGGCCTCTGGGCACTAGTGAATTCCAGTGTTAATTTTATTGAGCCTTGGGATTTCCTCCTCCTGGTCAGTTTTCCCTGGAAATAAAGTGTGGAACATGTAGGGACTCAGCTGCACCAGATCTCTGCCCCAGCACGTGGAACAGGGCATGGCATGGACAGCATCTATAATTTAGTTGTACAGCCTGAGTGTTATTCTCTAATCCCCTTGCTCTGTTGTGTCAGAAAGCAGGACTTGATGGTCTGGCTGAGTTTCCAACATTCCAGAGGTCCAACTGGGTCAGTTCTAAAAAAAAAAATTACGAGGAAAAAAGGAACTGTACAGTTGCAGAACAGTTCTGTGCTACAGGCAAGTTCAATGTGGTGGAGAGAAAGGAGTTTTATAGCTCAGGAAAAAAATCCTATATCCATCCCTGGAATAGGATTCAAGTTTAGAACCACGTGGTACAAAAAGTTGTGCAGCCTTTGGTTTGCTGTTTAATCTGGCTGCTCGTCTCTCAAATGAGGATATCGATTGTGATCCCTCACAATCTCCAGCGAGATTTTTAAGGGTATATATGAAGCACCTATAGATCAGTGAGCTCTGCAGAGAAGCTTTGGAGTGCAAAGTGCTTTTAAGTGGTGCAGCTGGCTGCTGGGCTGGGCCCTGTTTAAGGGCTGGTTCACCTAACACTGCTCCCTGTTTTGTGCAGAGGTGCTCGGGGGCTGGCCAGGCTGCCTTGCAACGGAGCTCTGGAAAACAGAGCTGGAAAAGTCAATGCAGCTCTTGCTCAGGTTAAAGGGAAGATTGCATTGTGATACCTTTAGTTGTAATTCCGAGGGCCACTCCAGTTCAATGCAGCTGTATTAATGTGCATCACTTATCCATACACCGAGTCAGTCAATGACTACATTGATCCAGGGCTGTGTTTTCTTTCGGAGGATGCTGCAATGAGGCAATAGAAATCATTAGGGCTTGTGATATTGAAATCCTCTTGGTGCTGGCAGACCTGGAGCTCCCATTTCACATACTGTTGCAGCAGCACAAGAGCAGTCATGCCTGGAATGTCGAGTGAAAGTTTCTGTTGATATTTTTGTTGTTGTTGTTGTTGAGTGAATCTGCTGTGTTTTGTGCCTTTCTCTTGTGCTCAGGTTATTTCACTGAGATATGTTGTGTACCTGGCAAGGGGGTCAAGGGCAAGGTGTCTCTGCCCAAGGCAAGGGGTGGGACTAGAAGGGCTTGAAGGTCCCTTCCAAGTTAAACCATTCTGTGATTTGATGATTTCATGTGCAGGATGAAATCTTGTCTTTGTGTGTTGAATGTGGTTCTGGGAATGGCATGGCTGGGGTCACAAGGGGCCTTAGAGATCACCTTGTTCCAGCCCCATCCAGGGCATGGACATCTTCCACTAGACCAGGCTGCTAAGAGCTCTGGAGTTTCCTGATAGGTAAATCAGGAGTTTCCTGATAACCCTCTGAAGGTCTCAAACAGCTCTTCCAAACCCTCAAAATTATTCAGTGTCCTCTTCTTGAGGTCTCTCACCCTTTTAGTTGTCATCACAAACATTTAAGAGCGAGACACAGCTTTTGAACCATAGCTTTTTCCAAGCTTTTGCAAATGGCTGGATGTTTCACAGTCTTTCAAAACTGATACCTTGTTCATTAATAACAGTAATTATTAATTATTAATTTGGTCGTTGCAAAAATGTTTATGAAACCTTCTTCAGAGGGACAATGCAGAGGCAGAGGGAAAAAATATTTCTAGTTGCAATCTAAGCAAAAAAAGCCTGCTACAAGTAGAAAACAGAAGGAAATGATGTGTTAACATTATACAGGGAGTTTCAGCAATCTGCAGCCTCGCTATTGTCAAGTTCTTTAGGATATTCATAGAGGGAGAAGGGGAATAATGACCTACAGTCAGAGGCATGAGTAAAACAACATTCAAAAAGCTGCAAGTTTAATTTGGAGAATACGACTGAGGCAGAAATGGCAGCAGGGAAAACAAAAAGAAATTTGGAGAACACTCCCCCAGTCACCCAAGTAACCCCCCACTAAATACACCCAGTAACCTGTGCTCATAAATCCGTGTGCAGGAAGGGCAGCTGTCAACAGGTCGTTCCAATTTTCAAATGAGGTTTGTCCTTGCAGGTTTTCTTCACACCTCTCCTGATGGCTGCAGGATTAAGACTATAAAAAAAGCAGGTCGTGGAAACAAATTGGAAAATGCCAACCCTCCCTCCAGCTTCAAGTTTCCTTTTGAAATACTGCTTAAAAAATAATAATAAAAAAAAATATCTCAAGGAGATCATTGGTGACTTGAGGGAGGGAAGAATTGGAATATGGGTGCTTTAGGAAATGTGTCAGGCTTTGGGAAAGTTATGGAGCTGATTCAGCTAATCTGATGTATTAGGGGAAATCTCCCTGGTCTACCCCACCTGAGCATGGCAAATATTCCTTTCATTTCCTGCAGCTCACCTGAAGACGTGTTACGAGGTGGCTTTTTCTGGATGATCCTGAGATAAACAGAAACTTTATAAGAAAAGCTGTTCTTCATGGTAACCCCACCGTAATTCTGAGAACTTCTGGGTAAAGTTTTGACAGCACTGGTAAGGAGCAAAGTGTTACTGAAGGTGGAGGCGTTCAGGTGAAACCCCAACCCCAAATTTTGACGGTTTGTTACTATTAAAGACCTCTTGGCACTTTTCACAAGAGCAGAGGTGTGAGCCCTGGTGTCCTGGCCAAATTCCAGCTTGGGTAATTAAATTCTGCTCTCCTAAAATCCCCCCTGTAGTTTCAGCCGAGTCCAGGATTCCTCATTTCCTCCGCGAAAGTGCGGCACAGAATTGCTTTGTGCTGGTAAACAGCTGCCACAGCTGACCTCGGGGGAATCGCTGCAGCTCGCTCCTGAAGCTCTCTCTGTCTCTCCCTCACACACACGTAGGGCACAGCATTGCCCCAGAGCCCCACGAGCATCCCTCCTCCCTGGCAGTGTGGCATGCAGGAATTGTGCAAGGCACAGCCAACCCTGGACCCTGTTCCCTTCTCTCAGTCCAGCATCATTAAACCCTGCTCAACTTTAGGACTCTAGCCTAAAAACACCTTGCTATTGCTGAAGAGCTGGGGAGATAAAGTGTTGCTGGTGCAGCTCCCCTTGATTTCTGGATATTGGTCATACCTGGTAAATGGTTTCATTTTCTTTGCTGAGGAAGAAATCTTGAGTCCACTTCTACTGGGGCTTGTTAAGCTGTTGCCTTGGGGGCCAGTTGATCAGTTGTTAAGTAGTAAGCAGCTTTGGCAGGCAACAGGCGTAGGATCCCCTGCAGCTACTCCAGCCTGCCCATCCTATCATTCTTTAGAGAGGGAGCCAGGGTATTGTCTTAGAAGTGCAATAATGATAAAACACGGGCAGAACCTCTTCCTTCCACTTTGCATGCACAGGTATTTCAGTAAACTCCATAACATCTGGAGGGACAAATATATGGAGAAATATTTACTTGTCAACAGTGGTTGTGAAAGTCCGGTTGAGGAATTTTTACATTTTTTGTTGGGTTTTTTTTTTTAAAGATAAGTCAGGGGCTCTGAGTGAAAAGGCTGACATTGGGGCAGCTGTACTGAGAGCTCCTCAGCTGTTTGTCCTGGCTGTTATCAGCTTCAATTCCTCATGAAAAATTATGGGAAAATAGGGCAGAAATCCTGGCCACAGAGAGCCAGGCTTGGTGTAGGGTACTCGTGCCACACTTCTATCCAACAGCAAGGAAATTCTTCAGTTGTAATCTTTTTGAATATTGCTCTTACTTTATTCTTATTTACTGCCTTAATTGTTGTGTCATATTTGCCTGAAAAGTGTGATACTTTCTAAGCACCGGGATAAAAAAAAAAGCCAGCTTTGTCATTTCTCTGTCTCAGAAACATTTCTCTGCTAGCAGAAATATCTATTTTCCAATCTTTGTGCACACTGAGAAATTTCATCCGTCTGATTTTTCCTTAGCTAAGTACACCGGGAATGATTCAAAGCAAGCTCGACAGATTCCTGCTTTTCACATGCCAGTAGGGTTTTTTAAAATGTATTTTATGCTGGGCTTATTTTGTTTGGTTTTTTGGTTGACTGAATTACCCATATTCCTTGAAATGGTGTTTAGTAATTCTCAGCGACTGCAGAGATGCCTACTGGGAAGTGGTCAACGGATCACAACAAACCCCACTGACTCCAGGCTCTCCTACTGCTTTAACTCAATTGCACTTTCTTATCCGAAGCCACATCTCTTAGGAAAATCCCAGAAATGCTGTTTGCCGTGAAGCATGGGTTTAATATTATCACAGCTATTTGAAAAGACAAAAGATTAGAAAGACTGTTTGGTGCTGAAGGAAGAAATAGTTCCAAGGGATGGATTTACCACAAACAAGACTCACATTTGCTGTTAATGTTTGCTCCAGAGTCCGTCTTCAGCTAAATCATCTCCCCTTGATGCTGGGTGTAACTTTTATGGATATTAAAGGGGGTGGCCATTCTTCATCCCAGTCTTGATCTCCTACAGGCCATAAATAATTACAGAGGAAACTGTAGCTTGGGATGGATCGATCTATATCTATCTATCTATCTATCTATCTATCTATCTATCTATCTATCTATCTATCTATCTATCTATCTATCTATCTATCTATCTATCTATTTTAGGCCTGTATTGATAATGTATCATTGGAATTCTAAGCTTGTTAAAAAGTCAGATGGGGAGGTGTGGACCTGATAATTAAAATATAGATGGATTTTAAGGCAAGCTGGATGCCAAAGTCCAAGTCCATGGAGTTGTTCCATAGGAGAACCACTGGCATCTTCAGGAAGGACTATGATCCAGTTAGGGTTTTGCAGCAAGAGGTGGGATAGAAGGTGGACATTTAGTCTAAACAGCTGACATTTGACACCTCTGTCGTGACCTAAAATCAAAAATTTTGTTGTTATCCGTATTTGCCAAAAGGAGATTGGGCAAAACTTTCAAAGTGTCTGGAAACCACCAGAGTGCAGGTTCTGCACAGGCAGCATGAAATCCAGAGGAGTGCTGGATTAAGCCCAGTTCATCCCACAGAGGAATGGAATGGGCTTTATTGACAGGCATCACCTCCAGCAGGATGGCAAACACCCCAGGATCCTGAGCCTCTGCACACTTGAGTGTGTTTGCTGCTGGTTTCTCCAAAAAATGACCTCTCCTGCCCCTCCTCTTCAGCCAGCTCCTCTACAAAAACACCTTTGTCAGGTGGGAGGGGCAGGTAGAAAATGGAAATGCCTCACTAAGTAAGAGTCTCCAGTTAAAATAGTTATTGGCTTTATAGGCAGAGATCTTAATTTCTAAAAGGGGATTCTTTGCAGTGCTTTGCCTTCCTCTGCAGTGAGTCTCTCCTGGAGCTGAGTGTTTGTTAGTGGAAACACCACAGCAGTTTGTTCCTTGCCCCACAGGAGACCTCCAGCAGATCTATCAATTCTCTGCAGCCAAAACATTCACATTCCCTATCTCAGGTCAGCACAGAATCTTAGAATGATTTGGGCTGGAAAGGACCTTAAAGATCACCTCATTCCAACCATGGGGGATGGAACTGTGCAGCTTCTTTCTTTGTCTGCTTCTTCCTCTGAGAAAAAACCTTCTCTTTTTCATACTTAACACAAAATCAAGCAGAGAACATTCTCTGGTTCTGTGGCTTTATCCCCACTGATGGCAGGGATCACAGTCCAGAAAGCAGCATCCTCTGCAGGTTGGATCTTCAATACATCAAACGCCAGCGTTGGCATTGTTTTGAGAGGGTTAACTAAGATTAATGAGAAAAGAAACATGAAGCCATGGAGGATCAACATTACAAATCAATGACTGAATAAATTTAATGTGTATTCCAGCTGTACTTTACTTGGCATGATCCTGATTCTTACGAGTGTATCTTTTATGCTTCTAAATAACCCAGTAGGACAGGAACACTGCTTCCACTTTAATAATGCTTTATTTAAGCTTTATACAGTAGTCAATGTATTGATTTAGGAGGAATTTGTAGAATAAAAAAAGAAAGCTTAATAAGGAACAAATACACTCCTCCAGCCCTCTGCATCCCTCATCCGTTAACATTTGCAAACTGTAACTCCAGTATTTTAATTCTGGAAAACAAAGTCTTTAGAAAATAAACCCGGACTTGCTGTGAGTTAGAACATCAGTGTGGATGAAACAACTTCCCTGAAAGGTGGACTCTTTAAATCCTATTACTTTATATACCACTTCCGAGAGCGGACGAAAAGAGAACGAGTATTTTATTAATTTGTACCTAATTAATGCTCAGAGCTGGGCAGCCACACCTGTGCCTCTGCGGATTTGCTGTTGAACTTCACGAACGGGCTCGGCTGGCTTTGTTTCCTCCATCAGAGCCCCGTTACCCTAAACCTGCTTCCCAAAAATCGCCGCTCGCGCTGGCGCCGCTAATTGCGCGCGACAAAAGGAGCCCTTTTCCAGGAACGCGCCCGTGCCGGCCAGCCTCCTAATCAGATTCCGAGGAATTGAACTTGCAGAAAGTTTGTGCTAGCCTTGTGGATTTTCATTTCAGATGTTGTCAACTCAAGGGCATTTGGACCAATCAATATCTGTCTGTCTTCTCGCACAGAGAAAGTTGGCTATTAGAAAAGAGAGGCTTAGAGCAGGCTCAGCCAATACCATTAGCCCTTGCCTAAGGGCAGTTGTGGCCGTGTGCCGGGGTAGGCACCTGCCCCCTCCCCTCCCCCACCATTAAGAAGGCCACTGGGGATGTCATTTGGACATAGCGGGCAAAGAGCACTTCTTTATTCTTTCTCTTTTTTACACCCAGACTTCACCAAAAATCAATAAATCTGTTCTTTGCTTATTTTCAGAACTTTACTTCAATATAAGCAAGGACTTTCCTTCCAGCTACAAACTCCAGTAGCACCAAGTCAGGGATTTTTTATTTTTTTTTTTTTATGTGTGTGTGTGTGTGTATTTTTTTTATTTTCCTTTCTCTGTTCCAATTTGAGAAATAATTGGAAATAATATCCACTGTTTCTTCTTTTCTCTGCTAAAGATTTTTTTAGAAGAAAGACCTTGATCTGCTGACTCTTTTCATGATTCAGCACTTGATTTTGCTCTCCTTTTATTTCTAATGATTTTATATGACAGAGAGGGAAGTGATACATTTCTTTGTTTTCCAATCAACAAAATTTTCACCATATTGAACTAGGTTTTGCTATTTTCTGTGTCAAGGCACTATTAGTGACACTACTCTTGAGAATTCTTTAAATATGAAATAAATAGGAAATCACCCTTCAATTTTAGGCAGCATTTCCATACATGGGAACCAGGAATATATTCTGGGGAGGCATCCAGCCCATTCATGAATGCTGTGAGCTTTTTTCTTTTTTTAAAGACATATTTTTGAGTCTACTCTTTCTCTGAAATAAGTGAAAAAAAAAAAAAAAAAGTAAATGAAAGATTTAAAGATGGCTGGACTCAGTAGCTCACTGACCAAACCAATTGGTAGTGGGCTTAAGAATGGAACCTTCAGAGCTTTAAGGATGTTAAAAAACCTGCAAGACATGCCAGCAAATGGTTGCCAGAGGGGTGTTCACTGAGAAGCTGATGGCAGAGGACAAAGGGAGAAGGTGAAAGCAGAAATCGAGGTGATTTGGTTGGAGAGAAAAGAACTGCAGTGATGGTCCACCAAAAAAAAAACCAAACAGTAAAAAACAACCAAACCCCCCAACAAAAAAAAAAAACAACACCCCAAAACCCAAAACAAACCCATATGAAACAGTTTGGAAGGAAAAAATTAGGAATAAATCTTGAAGACAGAAAGTTTATGGTCAAAACTTGTGGAGGGAGCCAGTGTTAATCATTTCATTTAATAGGTGTTAGCAGAGGTCTTCATGCTCACCTTTAATAGATGAAGAAACATTGTCCTTTTGGCCATGAGAAGTGAGAATGGACAAAAGTCCTGAAAACAGGAGTATCCCACCCTCTGCCAAACTGTCTGGTCACACAATGCATGTGACAGCCAAGTTCCATCCCTTCTACTATGGGATTACATTTATCTCAAAAAATTCAGGAGTGTTGTTTAGATAAGAAGATTAACATTTAGCTCAAATAATTTAGTGAGGTGGGTTGAGACCCACTGCAGACCTGGCCTGAAATCATCACCTTGCTGAATTCCTATAAATATAGAAATGGGAACTTAGGGAATACCACAGGATGAAGATTTTTTTTGTTGGGTTTGAACCACAGAAATGCAGAGAATTAAAGTGAAAGAGGATCAAACCACACGAAGCCATGAGTTGGAAAAGGTTGGGTCGTGTTCCACTGAGAAATTCAGCATTTTTCAGCTATTTCACTAAAATAGCAAACAAAGAATGTTATTACTAAATATTCTTGAAATAATGTGTGAGTGTGTTTTAAGGTTCAAAGATTTCCATCATCCAGATTTGTGATGGGGAAACAGGCTATAAGTTCAGCCAAGATCCTCTGGAGGTGAGTGATAAAACATCTAGGCTGCCAAGCTGTGGCCAGTGTGCTGGTTTGGGTTTGAGTGGTTTAACTGACACTTTACCTGTTTTAAATCACCAGCAAGGTCTGGCAGGACAGTCAGGACCAGGAAGCCTTCTCCTTCCTCCAAGGGTGATCTGGAATGTGGATGAATTTCCATGAGGAATAGGCAGATCTTCGAGGCTGGATTCCCCAGAAGAAGTCAGGATTCAAGGAGCAGAGTGAATGTTCTCCAAGAAAATGTCAATGAGTAAGTAGGAAAGGGGAATTTTCCTGGAGATTTCCATGTGGTTTGTAGCTATAAACAGACTTCATGATAATACGGACTAATTTCTAAAGTGTCTTTAAATAAACACAATTTGGGGACTTGGAACCTTTTTCCTCTCTTTTTTTCCTTCTCTTTTCTCCCGTAAAATGCACAAAGGTCAAGTTTTGGGTTCCTCTCCCAACCTGGCTGGACTCCTGCATTTCCAAGTGCTCATGCTCATCCACTTCCAAGGGCTTCTACTTGCTGCTTCATTGAAAATAATATTTCTGTGCTAAACAACATCATCTTGGGATCACTTATGGGATTTAGTGGTGTTTAAGGGGTGAAGGCCAGGATACTGCAGAGTGAAAACCTCCAGTGCAAAGAAAATAAGGTGCATTTATGAACCCCTGAAACAGCTGCACTTCATTCAAGAAATGCATATGGGGAAGAATACACAGGCAAAATTTTATTTCCTGCTGAAGTTATAATGGCTTGGTAGGATTTTTTGAGATTGATGGGTCCGGGGGTAGATTTTGTGGCTACTTACTCTCAAGAGTTGAAAATATTTCTTCATTTAAGTGAGGAAATTTGTTATGCCACTGAATGGTTATTCATTGTATGGATTATTGTTTGGAGCTAGAGCAAGATCTTTTCTTTTTGATATTTAAATGGAAAGAAAAAATAAATAGCATGTCCTTTTCAAAACAAACAGTTCAAAATGACTGGTCAATACTATTAAAAAATCCCAGATAGGCTCCTCAGCTAGATTCCTACATCATTAAACTCTGAGGAACTTGGGTTGGGGAATTTTTGGACTAATTAGGTTTTGGAGTTAAGATCCATGAGCTGGGTAAATATGACAAGGTCCAAAGTATGGACCCACTGTCCTGCCAGTGCTGGGATGTGCATTTCCAGCACATTCTTTCAAATCCCACACATCCATCTGTCCAAAGCTGTAGCATGTGGAACGACAGGTATGAAATAAATTATATAATATTTTAAAAAACTGTGAAGTCTCCTTAAGAAAAAAGTCATTACAGAACAGCTCTTGTTGTGTTATCCACATTATCCTTTCTGAAAATCATTTCACCAAATTCTTTCAATTACTTGCATAGAGTTTTTTTTAAATTATATTTGTATAAATATCCTTCTGTACTATGGAACTTCCTGCTACTGAGTTAGGAATTTGATTGTTACTTCTGTCATTAGAAAAGAAAAAGAAACTGAAAGTTAATCTCTGACCTTCTTAAGCTCAAATATGTCCAAAACTAAAATAACAAAGAGTACAGATGAGTTTTAGAGTATTATAAAAGTTCATAAATGAAAATGGTTGTCTTCTGCTCTTACTTCACATGGTGACTGAGCATTTATGACTGAAGGAAATATCAATAATTGTGTAAATTAGCAAGTCCACTCAGGCTACTTATGACCTTAAGTTGTGGAAAATAAATGCCATGAATTTGCCTGCTCACAGGCTCATTTTGTGAAGAGGTAGCTTGGAAAATTGGAAAGCCAATTGGAATTCAAGCTACAGCGGGAAACACACAATTACATTTCAGGACACACTTTAAAACTAACGTGGGTTATTTTCTCCTTGGGATATTCAGAAATCTCAGCATTCACGAGGCACGAGGACGGGGACAGGTGAAGTGTTGGGGATGCAAACTCCCTCAGCCTGTTTTGCCAGACCGGTTCCCTTTCCAGCCGGGGATGAGCACATTTTCCTGTGGGCTCCCCCGTGTCAGCAGTGGAGCACATTAGTGTCACTTGTGGCTGCAGCCTCCCTGTCTAATGGACAGTGGTGGGAGCTGCAGACATCAAACCCCTGAGCTGGAGCCCATCAGGTGGATGTGTCAACTCCGGCTTCTTTGCGGAAAATGCTTCTCCTCGTCTCCAGCCCCGTTGCTCCCACTGAGTGTGCATCCCAGCTTTAGTGCCTGCTCCACTTATTTCAGGTATTTTTGTGTCAACAGCCCTGTAACAGTCTAAACCTTTCTTTTTTTTTTTTTGCTGGCAGTGGTAGGAAATATTCTTCTTTGACCAGATCCTGACCCGCTTCCTTCTTGTTCAGGCAAAACCAGTTGGAAAATCTCTGACTGGAACAAAGAATGCGACATCCAGCTTGCTCCATGTTAACGCTGCAAAAAAAATTAGAGCTGTGAAGATATTTTTAATAATCTGACCCATCATGGGTCTCTAAGGAACAAGAGGAATCCATGTCTTAGAATTTTTAAAGACCTAATAAATAATTTGCCATAACCACAGCATGCCATGGCAAAATGGAGCTAAGGTAATATTTAATTTGCTTATTTGCAACATTAAAGAAAATATTCTGTTTCTGATTTATATTTTTTGTAATATATGTTGCTGTTTATTGTGAGAAATACTCGAAATCTCAATGCTCAGTTCTCAACAGAGCTTTCTTGGTGTGTTTCAGAGCCTCACACAGTTAAAATTATTCCATTAGGCTATTAAAGCACAGAATGTGCAACATGCCATCCACCTCAAGGCATTTCTCTGCTCATTTTTATCTTTTTGGATACCTGTAGCTTCCTTTCTGCACAAACATTTTACTGCGAGCGTTCTCTCGGATCTGCCAGTTAACTTCCCCTTGAAGCCCGGTGGCCTTCTCTGCTCTGGTGGTCACTCATCTCAGCCCTCTCAGATCTCAGAAGGGGGTGGCAGCAACACACTGAATGGAATATCAAGCAAATTCCCATCAAATGGCAGCGTGACCCCCCCAGGTAACACCCAGGCATCAGGTGTAAAACCGCTCTGCCCCGTGACTCGTCCTGTCTGCGCCAGCGGCACCGGGGCGCGTGTCCCAGCCTAATTCAGAGAGGTTCGGTGCCATCCCTTCCCAGGTCCCCGTGCTAGGGTTCTTAATTAGCAATGCAGTGCCAGGTAGGTGATGGGAAAGGAGAGGGGAAGAAGCAGCCGGCAGAGAGGAACTGTTTTATTGATGCCGGTAGTCTGGGCTAAAGCACAGCTCCTGCTGCATTTCTTCCAGCAGCGCGAGCTGAATCTTTTCCCTCATTTGATACAGTGACCTCTCAAGTGCATCATTGCCCTGAGGGCTGAGGGCAGTCCAGCAACTGTTAAACCCCTTGGGTTGATAATCTTCTCCCACATTTGCCCTTAACACCAGACATACCACCATTAGCTACAGCTCCACTGGTGCTCATTAGAGCCGATCAATATAGACTAACATAAAGAATGCTGCTGCGCCTTCTGTTATTTTTCAGTTACTGCAAATTTACAGACTTTTCACCTACAATACGGGGCTTTGCTGCTGTACTATGTAAAAAAGAGGATTTGAGACCTAAAAAAAAAAAAACAAAAAAAAAAACCAGCAGTTTTTATTAGATGCCTAAATGTTATTTATCCTGCTGCTCAAAATGCCTCGTTACTAGAGAGCGGATGGGAGATGTTCTGCACAATATTCTCTTTGGATTAAGTTGCCGTAAAATCACAACTTTTATAAAAATCACAGCAGCTGGACCGGCAAACAAAACCAAGCACATTTTAATAGGAGAGAGTGTTTGAGCCTGCAAAGCCTGTGCAAGGGTTTTCATGAACTTGGGCTGCTATTTTTAAGCCCACTGAGCAGGTCCATGCTCTTTGCATGTGGACAGGGATTGCGTGGCCAGTTGAAGGTCTATACATTGAAGGCATATATGTAGAGTGGTTCCAGCACTGCAGAGTACCACCAGCAGGTGTTGCCAAAGATCATAGCAAGAACAGCAACAATTAGCAAATATATCATTCTTTTCGCACATTTTAACCCAAAGAGTCTTTCACTGATCGCGATAGGGAACAACAAACAAACTAAATCTACAGAAAGGGGTGCAAAGATCAACTAGCATCAATTAGACATTTCACAGGGAATAATGCACAAGTGTTCAATTCATTTGGAATAATAAATCATTTTAGTTTCGTTTGCATTTGGCAAAAGGAAGAACAAAATTCTTCATTGGATTTGCCAAATGTCAGTGCCGTGCAAATGTAAAAGTTGGGATTTCTCCTTTGTTAAGTCCTTTTGATCATTCAATTTTTCTGCTTGGTTCTGCTTGGGATAACACAAGGAAAACACAATTTCCAACCAACTTCAGGCAAATGTCAATAAGATAGGAACCAAAGATTTTATTGAGTATAAAGACAATATCCCTTACCATGGATCAACTCAGCCATGCCACCAAATAGGGGGGTTAAATGGGTACAGAGAACATTAAAAATACTGACAGCACTTTGAATTCCAGTGACTCAAGGATAATAAAGCCTCATCCATATCAAGTCTTTCCATATTCCTGGGACTTAAGGCCTCCTGTATCTTACTCAAAATGGTGCCTTAAAGAGTTCAACGTCAATTGTTGAATGAAAAGGAATTCTGAGCTCTCTATTTGAGCTGAAAAAGCAGCAAATGCTAAATTTTACCTGTTTTCTTCAACAGCTTAATTTTTGTCATCATTCTCCAGCAGTTGAGGGATTAAATACTTCTGTTGAATGGCTTATTTAGTCAGGACCTCTCTGAAGAGCTGGAAGAGTACAAGGATTTCACTTGTGGAACACGAGATTTCTCAAAGTCCATTAAAGCACCTTTAGCTGGAGAATGACACAACTTCTCCAGATGCCTCCTTTGCTTTAGTGGGCCCATTTGCATCTTAGGTATTACTTAGTTTGAGTAATGTGGTAGGACTGAGCCCTTGATGAGAGGCTGATTAATGAAATCCGTTCTGCTGGCTGAACATAATGGAAAATGTGATTCTGTTGGCTTCTAAGGTCTGATATTCATCTCCATGCAAACGACACCCATTTTATGGATGTCATAAGCCTCCTACTATCCTTCTGCTTAGATGGGGATTTCATCTGGTGAATGGGAGGGTGGTTGTTACATCCATTAACGTTGCTAAAATGTACCCAGTAATCCCATTGCTTATGACTTTGCCTCAAGTTGGAGTCTTCCCTTCAGGAAGAACTTGGATAAACTTGAGGTAAAACAACCTGTGAGTGAAACCCAAAAAAGAACCCACAAGCTTTTTTTGTAACAGCACGATATTTAGGGAAAAAAAACCTCCAAATAACTTGATTTTTAAACATCTAGAGAAAGAAAAGTAACAAAATCTCTTGGTGTATAACTTGATCTGTTAAATCATGGCAGGTAAATTCTAATTTGCATCTTTCTCACTCAGCTTGCTGTTGTCAGTGCTCTTTATTCATACTCTGCTAAATTAACGGCTGTACGCTCCCAGTTCTCCTGTTTATTTCCCTGTAAATCTTGTCCTTAAACTTCTGGTCAATTGGCTTTGAGTTTCTTACTTCTCCCATGATGAGGACAGGAAAGAGCCATATTTTCTGAAGTTTTTTGTGAATTCTCTCCAACTTTTCCAGCATTCACTTTTCCAGGCGTGGGATCCAGGGGGGAGCAGATATCATGGCACTGCGTTCACAAATCTGGCTGACAGCAGCAATAATTCCTCACCACACCTCTGGATAATCCATAATTTTCAATAATATCACAACACGGAACCAAGAGCCACTGTCCAATTGAGAGTAATATATTGTATGTTTGGATCAACAGGGAAAGGTTTTTAGGAATTTTCTCTTGTCAGAGCTGGATATATATTCCAAACCTTAATTATTGACCAAACTGGCACTTCAAGCAACAATGTCTTTGGCTGTAAATTAGCTGGTTTTAATGGTCTGCAGCAAGGCTTTCAATATCCTCTTTAGTGCCAAGTTTGAATGATGGAACTCACTATATGTGCTGACACTTTTTATTCTTAAACACCTAACGTGCAATCCGTTCCCGGGAGTTTTAAAGGGTAAGATAAAATGTCAAAATTGTTCAAAAGTATCATGTATATTTTTTACTCAGAAAGTTACATACTCAAAACTCTAATCAGTCCACCTGGATTTATGAAATCCCTTGTTATTGTAGCGGTGTGAAAACTGGACTAGAGATAAAGAAAATGGTATTTTTATAGAATGGTCCTTGGAGATGGGGCTGCTCCTCTGTTGTCAATGTAGGCCAAAGTGCCAGTGGGAAGTGCACTACATGACCTTAGTCAATTAGCAGGGTCTCCTTAATCTCTTGGGATTACTTTGATCTGCAATATCAAGTCTAACACCTTAATGAAATTTTACAGATAGTCACAGAAGACATCCATGTAGTGAAAAAACAATTTCATTTTATACCTAAACTCCTAACACATGCTTAATAAATCCCCAGAAGGGAAATAATAACTATAACCATATTCAACATAAATTTCTCTCTTTTTTTTTTCATGCTGTGTTTATGGCTGAGAAAAACAAGATTATAATAGACAGGACTTTGCTTGTGAAAACAGGGAACAGATCAAGCTGCTGATTCACATTTTTCTTGCAGAAAACATGTTCTTTGTTGCTGTTGCATTTTAAATCTCCTGAAATAAGGGTGGTGTGCTAAATCTTAATTGTATTTTTTTTTTGTGTGAATACATTTCTGACTTATTCACAGAAATATGAGATTTCAGCTATATTCAGATAGATGAAATTTCCATAGCATAGCACTCTCCTGATTTGTGTATTCTACCCTACTTATTTTAAAACTTGTGCTCATTCAAATCTTGTCACAGGTCTGAACAGTTTTGGTGAGTTAACTGCACAACCTGACCAATTTTGATAGAATTATTGAGCAATCATGTGATAAAAAATTTTTGTCTGTGCGTTGATTTTGTTTATTTTTGTCTTCTCTGCTTGCTCAGACCATTTCCCCTGCAGGTCTTTCAGGACCCATCTTGCAGATACACAGAAATGCTGTAGTGGGAATTTTATTTTCTGGGAAAAAGCTCTAGGATTCCCTTCCCAGAGGTGAAAATGATTCATGCTGTCTGGAGAAGAGGGGAAGGAGGGTGGGGTTGAATTAGGCCACAGCTTGATTAACTGAATTTATCCTGGAATTACGCAGTGGTAACCCTTTGGGGTCGCTTCTTTCCTTCCTGGTGGTTCATGCCACCACCAATCCCACCCTTCTGGGTGCCCCTTGGCAGTGGGTGGAGAATGCCAAGGTTTGACCTTCTCCTTTCTGCTGCTTCTTGCCTTCCCCAGCCCTGAAGACCCAGCAAGCTCCTCTCTGCTGTCTTCAGTGCATCCTGCAGCCTCTGGGGAGAAGTTCCAGCCCCCACCCTCATCTCCAGCTTCCTTGCAAAATCACAGACAGTCTTCAGCTGGGGAATACACGATCGATTTGGATACCTGGTGGTGAAAAAGCAGAGAAGAAACTGCTCCAGCTGCTGTGGGACAGCTTGGCTGTGATTTTGGGAGGTACCCAGGGGTGCTGTGGGAGCAGTGGGTGGTGGTGGCAGCTCTTGGCAGTGCCAATCCACACAGGAAAGGTCTTGGGCAGAAGAGGGAGGCTTTCTACACTCCTTGTAGACATGCAGGAACCCTCTGGAGCTGATTGGATGCTTTTTTTTTAGGAGGAAAACAAAGTGGATGTGGCCATTCCTGCTGTAACCACAACTTGAAAATGCAGCATTTCATTCTCTGCTCTTGGTGCTCCCAGGGCAATCCCTCTGTTTATCCAAAGCATTTCACCAAGATCACGTTTTGCCTTGGGATCTGACCCTTGGTCCTGAGGCAAAACACAAGCTGGATTTAAAGTAGGATTTTGCTGGAGTGAGGGCTCCAGGTTTGACCATGGCAGCTCAAGAATTCATATAATCATAGAATAATGGAATCTTAGATTGGTTTGGGTTCAGAGGGCCCTTAAAACTCACCTGTCATGGGCAGGGAACTCTCCACTAGCCCAGGTCTCTCCAAGCCCCATCCAACCTGGCCTTGGAGATGCCACATTTCTGATGCTCCACGTAGAGAATTTACCGATCCACAATCAGATTTGATTAGGGGAGCCAGAGACATTCAAGAGACCCTCTTAAAAATGGCTTTTTGCAGTCAAATGAAGGTTTATTGCTGAGTGTCTTGTGGTTTGCACCAGCTCTGTTTTGCAGTTTTATCCCTTGTTTTGCCCCATGTCCTTCTACGGCCAAACAGCAAAACAAAATCAGCTCTCCCTGGAGGCCCCACGAGTGAGAATTCAGCGTGCAGAACTCAAGGGACAGCCCCCACAACATTTCCTGGGTTTTAATGCATTCAGTAAGTGTAAAAACCTCTTAAAATGGAGCAAGGTTGTAAAACTTGGCTGCGTAGCGATTGCCCCAATTAACACATGACAGATCCTCGCAGCCGTTCCGCCGTGCTCTCCTCTGGAATCTGCTCCACACAACCATAAAACAGCTTCCACAAGGCAGAGCAGCCACCAGCTTTGTCTTCAAGCACATCTGTTGCATTTTTTAAAGGTAAAAAATAAAGCCTGAATTTTTAAAATCTCAATTTTAATAATGCATGAAAAAGTGGAGCAGCTCTGCTTCATTTCCATCCAGGTCTCATCTTGCATCTCTTTCACCACTGCCAAATATTCCCAAAGTAGTTTCTATCCCCTCTGTCATTCCAACTGCAGTGATGAGCTCCTGGAGACCAAGGGGAGCAGAGCCAAATCCTGACATCCATCTCAGAATCCTGGCTTGGGTTGGAAGAGATCATAAAACCCATCAAATTCCACCCCTGCCATGGGCAGGGACACCTTCCACCATCCCAGGGTGCTCCAAGCCCTTTCCAACCTGGCCTTGGACACTGCCAGGGATGGGGCAGACCTTTGTTGTTCTTCATTTTTCACAGATATCCTTGTGAATATCTCCTCTAAGATTCCTCCTCTAAGAGGAATTCTCATCGAAATATGGATTCGAAAAAAGTGTGTGAAAAAGGAAACAGTGACTATCACACTCATAATTTTATTTTTAGCTAATTTAGCAATTACAGCTTGAAAATTTAGATTGTTTTAACCAGTTTATTTTTTTAATCAAAGGGTTCATAAGTTTACCCTATTAATATTATTTGCCTCATATTTCCAGGCTTCAAATGAGTATTTAACCATGTGTGAGGTTTCACCAACTTAAAGATTGAGGAGGTTCTTCCTCAGGATTTTTGCATTTGAACAAGGAGTGAAGGGGAAAGGGTGGGAGAGGGAGAAAACAACACCCTGCCTCTTTTAACAGCAAAGAATTGAGTGCTTTAAAAATGAATTTCAGTAAAAAAATAAATTAGCCCTGATTTTTGAACCCCTGTTCGCTGTTTTAAGCTTGAGATCACATTTCAGAAGTGATTTTGCTGATACAGATAAATAAAAATATGGTTGTCTTCTGCCCAGAGAGCTGCTGGAGCTTTATTTCCTCTTCCAGGGTACATGATGAGACCCAGATGGGAGAAGGCAAAACTCTCCTTACTGACAGCTGATGTTTTCCTGGATGCAGCCAAATCGGAGCAGACAGCAAAGATCCTTATCTTAGCCTGGGAAACCTGACAGCAGAGTATTTCTCTTGATTTCAGGATTATTTTGTTATGGACTCCAAAACCACACTCCAAAAATAACTCAGATTCATGTGTTTGCTGATGCCTGTGTGCTGCTCCATCCTCCCTGCACAGGTAAGTCCCAAATGCATTTTTAATTTAAAACCATCTTATATAACAATGAGAAAGCTTTCAAATCTAAATATGTGACACTGCTGCATATAGGATTAAAAAAAATCTATATTCATTGTGGAGGGGAAAAAAAAAAAAAAAGGAAAATATTACAAAAGACCAAAAGCTCTAGGGTTCAAGCTAATTTTTCATCTTTTCCATTGGGAAAAACACTGGTAAATGTTAAGAAACACCCTTCAAGAACCTTTAATTTGTTTTTCACTCTCCGAGATATAGATTTTCTCCTTCCCATTTAAGTAAAAAAAAAAAATTTCCTGTGGGTTTTTCGAGTCATTTGAGAAAATATATATATATATATTTGTATATTATTCCATGCTTTCTAGCATAGCTTTGATTATGCTGTCAGAGCAGACTAAGCAGCATTTGAGTTGTAGCCAGATCCACTCATTTTTTTATCTGCTGAGGAGGATTTTCCTGTAGATCCCACGAATCACTTGCAGGATCAGCTCCTCACTCCAAAATCCTGGTTTCATTGGTCAGTGGCAAATGGATCGGGGTGGCCCAGCACGGCTCAGGATGTTGCCATAAATACCCAATTTTCTGAAGTTACTGGCAGCAGGATTAGATAATTCCATTTTTATTTTGCCCTATGATGTTGCTCTTCCTCATTTGGTTTTGTTGCTGTTGAGTTCAAGCAGATACAAATGGATCCAGCCCTGTTTGTCAGCAAAATGCAGGAAAAACCATTGGAATTCGAGCTTTTTGCTGTGTTTTTGTGTGGTCCTAGATTAATAAGGGTCTGAATATGCTTTTACAGGCACACAAATATATATTTATAATGTCTATAAAAGCACAGAAATGTGGATGTGATTGTATGTGTGTGCATAAGCTCCCTGTAATGAGGGATTCTATTAATAATACCAAGGATTTAAGCAAATTTATAATACTTTGCCTTCACTAAACCGATCTTTTCAAAGCCATTAATTAAATTTATTACTATAAATTAATCAAATGTATCTTCAGAAAAGTAGAAATCTTGGCCTCCACATTAATGAGTTCCACTTGGATATTTGGAATTTAACTTGGCTTTGCTCTTTTGGAGTTAACCACGCAACTATTTGCAGGTGTGTAGAGAAAAATCAGCTTTTCATTAATTTTTTTTTCATCAGGCCATGGTTATATCTGGAAATTGACCCCCTAAATGCTGGGGTGCTGAGTGGGAATTCCCCTGGGTGACAGTGGCCTGCACAGGGGGCCACCACACAGCCCAGTGGTCACTTCCAAGAGTAATGCAAGGGATAAAAAGGATTTAAGCAGGACAAAAGGTTTGTGTGGACATCCTGTTCCATTGCTGGTGTGGGCTGGAGCCAGCTGGGAAGACAAAATATTAATTTCCAGAAGATAATCTTCCAGCAGAACCGTTCATATCCATGACTCTGGATATCTCACCCTGTCAAGAGCAGCTAAAAACACTCAGGAATATGAAGTTGTTACCAAAGTTCACTCAGTGCTTCCAAACCGTGCTGTAAACCCTGGGCATGACAAAGCCAGGCCTGGATATTTTTCCATTCGTTTTCTTTGATGCGTTTTTCAGATAGTTGGGGTTTGAGTTGGGAGAGCCATTTTTATAAGTGCTCGTTATAATTTTTATAGAGATTTTTTTGGAAGGGTTTTAAAAGTACAAGGAAAAAACCCTCAACCAAGAACTTTGTCTCCATGCCTGAAATGATGCCATCAGTGAAGTCAGTGGCAAAACTATGGATGTCAAGAGCTGTAGGATTTGACCTCTGGGCTTTGGAGCTGAGCTGGCAAGAAAGAATAAATAAATCCTGCAGAATGATAGATGAACTTTACAATCTGTGCCTCACGTCTCAGGCAGGCTGTACAATAAAATATCCTAAAAATCTAGTCCTGGCTTTTTCTGTCTAGCTAATTTGTAGTCAAGACAGCTTAGTTCATGTTCTTGAACATGCTGAATAAGCTGAGAGGTAAAAAATTATCAGCAGTGTGTATTTTAAGGACTTGGACCAAACCCTTTCAATGTCAAGCTGCTCTGGATCAAACCCAAACATACTCATCAATTAAAACCCAGGTTTCTTCAAAATTTGGCCTTATTTTGCTTTTTGCATGGGGTTGGAGTAATACCAAATTTGTACCTTTCAGAATGCATCATTTGGTTTTATTATCAACAATAACTTGTAAAAAAATTTATTTTCTTCCTCTCTGTACCTGCAGAAAAATTAACAAGTTTTGTTTGATGAAAACTGAAGGCAAAAGATAGAAAAAAATTAAGGCTAAATCAACATGGTTGAAAAACCTCAGTGAGTGACAAGGGGTGATAATGCCCCAAACCATTGCAAACCCATCCCTGCCTCCTCCCAGCGTTGTTAAAATCGATCCTGTCCATCCGAGGCAGTTTGTGGAAACCCTTTTCCCAAGCAGTCGTTTCATCTGCTTGTTTATCCCGAGCCTCCCTGGGTGGGAGTGTTGTGTGCAAGGCTGGCTCCCAGAGCTCTTCCCACATTTAGCTCCCTGCTGGCAGGTATTAGAAACTCTCCTGTCCTCACTCCTGGCTGCAGTTTTGTGTATTCTGGTCAGAGGAGCTGGCTGCTAACGGGGCAGCGAGGGACCCAGCCCAGCCACGGCTGCAGGGCTCGTTTGGCCAGCGCTGGATTCCACCAGCATTCCCAAGGAAATCACTGCGGGAGCAGCCGAGCTCCTGTGGCTCTGCGTGGTTCATCTGCTCTGCTCTTCCTTTGTATACTCAACAACAAAACGTGGGGGAAGCTTTGGATCCAGTTGGAAAAAGTAATTGGGAGTGGGAAAAGAAAAATTCTGATGTTGCGTTAACCTACAAATTACTGCAGAGGGAGAAGTGCCAAAGCTGCATCCCTTGGATCTTGGAGATGGATGTGCTGGAGGGCCCTCAGAGCTGTCCCAGGGCCCTGGATGGGATGGGATGGGATGGAGGGATGGATGGGATGGGAGGATGGAGGCTCTGAGGCAGAACAAAAGCTGGGTCTGCACCAGAGGCTGCAGTGAAGGAGGGGGAATTGCTGCCCTCAGGGAAACAGGAGCAGCCTTTAACTGTCCTGCACTTTTCAGCACTGCAAAACACGAGCAGGTGATGGAATCATGGGATGCTTTGGGATTTTAAAGCTCATCCAGTGCCACCTGCCTCGGGCAGGGACACCTTCCCTTGTCCCAGGCTGCTCCAAATCCCATCCAGCCTGGCCTGGGGCACTTCCAGGGATCCAGGGGCAGACACAGCTGCTCTGGGCACCCTGTGCCAGGGCCTGCCCACCCTCCAGGGAACAATTCCTGCCCAAAATCCCACACCCTGCCCTCTGGCAGTGGGAAGCCATTCCCTGTGTCCTGCCACTCCATGCCTTAGTCCATAAGAGACTTTTTATCCTGGGGAGGTTTCACTCATAACTAATTTTTGCTAGCTGCTGTAATTCAAACAGGTGCTGAACCAACAAACTCCTTAAATTTTGGTGCACACAAGGTTAAACCAGGTGATCATCCTTGACCTTCAAACCTATGGAATCTCCTCCCCTGCTGGAAAATCCAGGTTTGCAGCACTATTTCTTCATGCCAGGGCTGCTGAGCCCACTCAGCAGCTCCCTGTCCCACCTGGGCAGCTCTGTACCCAACCCTGCCAAGCCCCTTGGGGAGCTGAGCCAGAGCTGAAACGTGAGAAGGAAAAGGAAGTTTTTTGGCAGGCAGCCTGCCCACATGAAAGGGTTTGGGCTGGCTCCGGAGGCAGGCTGGGAGGTGAGTGGCTGCAGGGCCAGGGGCTGTGCCAGCATTCCCCCAGGACCTGCCCAGTTTGATCCCAACCAGCTGACAAAGCCCTGCCGGTGACAACCGGAGATTTCCTGGCGTTTGTCTTTTTTTTATTCAGTTGGCCACTGCTTTTTTTCCCACCCAGAAGCAAAACTGGCCCTCAGACAAATCTGTGGCAGGGTATGTTACAAAGCCAGGAACATTAAAAGGGGTAAAAGGAAAGCCAAATTGCTGGTGGAAATCAAGACTGCTTGGATTTTCTTTTGCCATGGGAAGGCAGAGCTCTCCGTGCTGCGAGTGATTCTTGGTGTAAGGACAAACAGTGCAAAGATTGCCAGAAATAGGCAATGTGGACAGAAATTTTTTATTTTATTCTTACATTTTTAAACAGCTCTAATTGTAAAACTGCATCCCTGGAAGGTGGAGGAAGGCTTCCAAAGTTCACTGACTTCCCAACCCTGACAGGGATTCTCCTGACAATGGCACAGCAGGTCCACAGTGGCAAAGCCTAATTGACAAAGATCAAAATCTAATTTGGATAACACCAGGAGCCGAGGGGGTCATGCTCCAAATAGTGCTTGAGCCACAACCAGCCGTGTTTGTCATTTCACGGGGAAAATGCAAAAAAGATCATTCCAGGTCCCCAAATGAGGGAGATGCCAATAATATTGAAAAGCAGGCACAGGAAGAAGCCTCACTCCTGAGGGTGCAATTACCAGGGCTGTGATGTGAAATGATAAACACATATTAAGTAGATTTTAATGTTGTAACAAAGGGTGGCCCTGCACTGGGCATAGGAAGAGGTGGTGAAGATCCTTGGGGCACCCAGATGAAAAATAATACAAGTGTAGCTATTAGCAGAGCATTTCATGCCAGGGAAATTCCTCTTTGGGAGGAATATTTCCTTACCTGGAATTTAGGTCACTTTTCCTCGGAAGAAGCAGTTGTTATTATTAATTCCTTGAAAGGAACTCGGCTAACCCTGGTCCATGGCTTGAAAAATAAAAAAAAAACCCAAACCCAAAACCATCTGCTGAGGGGTTTTGAAGGATTTTTTCCATGTTTTCCAGGATGTTTCAGTAGCTGTGCTGTGTGCTCTGGATCCCAGCTCTGATAAACCAGGTTAGGATAACCGAGGGAAGGAAATCCTGATATTCACAGTGAATTCCTGAGGTGTTTTTATGTGTATTTCCACCCCACAAATTAAAAATCTAACACAAAATCCTATAGGATTCCTTTTTATATTCAGTGTAGTTTGCTGGCAATATAAAGAGAAGTTTTAGGTAAATTTTGTGCCCTCCTTATAATTACTAATGAGTAAATGCAACATTTGATCTGTCCAATTACTCTCTCGCAGTTTCTGTGGGATTTTACTCACTTCTCACTTTTGCCTGTGAATTGCATTTCACATTCCCATTTAAAATTTGCAAATTACAGCAGAAGAGAAATTATTTCAAGACCTTCCTCTGCATTGGGACTGAATTCATGTAGGTGCAAGTCAGCCAAGGTACTGCTGGCCTCTGGAACTGTGGTAGTCATTGGAAAATGTACAGTAAGAAGTTTTTTATAAAAGAGATTTAAATAAAAAAAAAAAAAAAAAAAGGAAAAATTGTTTCCATAATGGACAGTGAGAAGGAGGATGCTTGGAGGAAAATTTGGGGCTGAGCTGAGAGGGGACTTGGGGTTGGGGTGGTGATCTGTTTGTGTTCCATTTTAAGGTTGTAAGGATTTAATGTGATTTATGAAAGTGGTTTAAGTGATTTAGGAGCGTGAGCTCCATTGACTCAGCTTTTCAAACACAGAGAGGAGCTCCAAGCCCAAATCTCAGCCATGTGTCCTCCTGAGCAGCTCAGGTGCTTCAGAGAACACCAGCTCACTATAGGAAAAATAAGTACTAATCCTATAAATGGAAGCCCAAAAGTTCCTGCAGCCAATCTGGCAGCACAGAACTATTTAAAAGAGAACTATTTAAATCTATTTAGTTCCATTTTAAGTTTGCAAGGTTTTAATGTGATTTATGAAAGTGGTTTAAGTGACTTAGGAGTGTGGGCCCCATTGACTCAGATTTTCAAACATGGAAAGGAAAAAAGTGATTTGCCCTCCTGAGCAGCTCAGGTGCTTCAGAAAACTCAACCTCATTGTACCCCATCGCAGGAAAAATAAACACTAATCCTGGAAATGGAAGCCCAGAGGTTCCTGCAGCCACTGTGGCAGCACAGAACTATTTAGAGGAGGGCTGAGAGGGCTGGGCTGAGCTGATTCCTGGCCAGCACTCCCAGGCACTGATGGAAAAGTGACAATGCAGCTGCCTGGGCACCATCCCATCCCATCCCAGGGATGGCTTCTCCTCCTGCTGGCAGAAAAAAAAAACAAGGAAAAGCGGAGTTTTGCCTCTCTCTTTTCATGATCTCTGCATTTTTTTCCTCTCTGGATTCTCACAGACTGGAGGGTGATGGTCTGTGTGGTGCAGGTTAGTGAGAGGTGGGAGGTGGATTCTCGGTGTGATCTACAGCTTGTCGTGCTTGTCAGGGCACTGGCGAGACATAAAGATCCTTTACATGACAAAAAAATGAATGGTTTTTATATCCTCAGAGGTGAAATCAAACCAATCCCATTAATTTCAATTAAAATGTTACCTGTCTCCAGCTATCTCTTTTTTTTTTTTTTTTTTTTCTGCCCTCGAAGACTGTTTAGGGATGGGAAAAATGAAATATTAATGCATTCTATAAATAATATGTGTGAGGTCCATGGGGACACAGAACCCCCACATCATTAGTTAAATTGATCTTCCTCTTAGATTTTGCAGGAAATCCGAGGGGTTTGGGGGCTTAGTTTTCAGGAAAAGTGGTCAAGCCTGGGCCTGGACTGCAGGAAATGTAGAGGTTTTTGCTACTGCTCCTTTTTTCTGGATATTTTAGACATTGGACAAGGTCACAAGTTCCAGGAGAGGTGCCACCAACCTGTACTCATGCAATGAATTCTGCTATGGAATTTCCAGGAGGAAGGAAAAGCAGGACTGTGCCTTTTAAGAAAAAATAATTGTCAAACCCCAATTTCTTTCTGCTGCAGATAATTCCCTGCACATCATGGTTATAAGGATCTTCCTGTAATTCACAGAACCACAGAACAGTTTGGGTTAAAGAGACCTCAAGATCATCCAGTTCCAAGCTCCCTGCTGAGGGGTTGGCTCTCCAAAGGCAATTTTTTGTGGAATTCTTGCAGATATTTTAAACACCTGTGACCATCCCATGGTGAGAGCAGCTTTGAACAAAGCAGGAGCTTCACCTGCTGCAGCTCCCTCTTGAAAATAAAGGACAGTGTGGTTCCTTCCTCCTTCCCTGGAATGTAGCAGAGGAGCTTTTCCCTTTTATTTTTATTTTTGTGTGTGTGCAATAACACAAAGTCACTGCATGAGCAGCCAGCAATGTTTATTAATAGAGATCTCCAATTTTGGAGTCTTTGGTAAATTGAGAACACACTGAGAAAGAATCTTATCGCTCGAATCATAGGAAATCCATTTCTAAGTTGTCTGTTTTTCATCAAATTAAAATTAGTTTCATGGGAATATGAGAAGGTTTTTATAATTAGATAATGGAAATTTGCCTAGGTTATCTTCCACTTATTTGGGTGGAACATAAATAATAGGAATGTCACGTCATGCCAGTGTTTACTCATCTAACTCAGCACAAATCCTGGGTCAAGCAAAAAAGATTTGGAAACATTTCAGTGCTCGTTGCTTGGAGACCATTTTTAGCCACGGGAAGGATTTCACTCAAATCCATGGCTGCAGAGTGAAAAATCCAAAAATTGCTGTTTTTTGGAAGGGACCTCAAGGACCATCATGTTCCAACTCCTCAGCACCTTCCACCAGACCAGATTGCTCCAAGCCCTCAGGTGAAACATTCCCAAGAGTTTTCCATCAACTGGGAATGGTGTTCCCATTTCCCAGCCCCTGGAGAGATAGGATGGGGCATTATTTGGACATAATTCTCATTTTCAGTCAAATCTAGGCAGTAATCTGTACATTTTGCTTTTAATATTTTAAAATTTTAACTATTATAGTCATTTCTGCTTTCTCCCCTCTCCATGCCTGTATTGAATAAGGAATCCACATGGTTTAGGTGAGAATTCCTGAGGTTTGGAGCCAATTCCAGTGGGATGTTGGCAATAATTGGTGCTGTTGACTCTCCTTTTGTAGAATACAGTGTAATGGAGACAAAATATGACATCAGACAACTGTGATGTCATATCCCAATTATCCCAACTGTTTTCCTCCTCAGGAATTCAAAAATCCATTTTTCACTCATCTCACTTCTCTCACACATGAAATTTAAATCAATTAAAATCAAATTTCCAGCTGGCCAAAGTGGGTTTGCACATGTTCCCACCAGGCAGAGCCCTCCAAGGATGCCTGTGTGACCATTTCTTTTCTTGGATTCATTGCCTGAAAACTAGGAAATATCCTGATAGGAATGTTTTCCTCCTGAAAATGGCTGAGAGCTGGAATTCATACAGGGCAATCTTGCAGATCGCAACCAACCCGTTCAGCCCCTTAAAGAAAGGGGGAAAATTCTGCACCAGTGACTGAAGAGACAGTAAAATTAAAGAAACCAGGGAAAGAGCAGGTCCTGCATCATCATTTTCAGAGGAGCTGGAAATAAGCATGTAAAACCAGATTTTAGGGAATATTCAACACCAGCCTGTGGAAGACTGAAGAGCTTCCCCACAGGTTTTGCATAGTGGGAGCTGTAATTTCTTTTTTATCCCTATATCAAGTGTCAGGCTTTTATATATTAATGGCTGATTGGTTTTGTCTTCCTTTAAGAAATGCAACCCCTGCAAACACATCATCCCTCGGTGCTCTCTGCACATGGAGAATGCAAAACATCTCCATGAAGCATTGAAATCAGCTGGGGCACAGCTCTCACTGCCCCTTTGTCAATCTCAAAAAGGAAAATATTCCTTAAGTTTCCCTCTCCCCTCCTTCTCCACGTTCTCTTTATTTTTATCTTCTTGCCCGAAAATCCACGTGCCTACCCTCTGGATATGGGATTAGTGAGGGGAGTTTAAAATTAAAATTTACAGGCAAAGAATGCCCCACTCTGTGTCCATGTGGTTTTCCTGAGGATCCCAGCCAGGAGATGCTGCAGGGATCTGGTGGCACCTGCTGGACTGGGACATCTCGTCGTGTCCTGGTCCTTGGCACCAGCTTGAAGATCAAGGAATCACAAAATATCCTGAGCTGAAGGGACACACAAGCATCATCAGTGCAGCTCCTGCCCCTGCCCAAACCCCCCAAATTCCCACCCTGGGCATCCCTGGGGCTTTGTGCAAACTCCTGGAGCTCTGGCAGCCTCGGGGCTGTGCCCATTCCCTGGGGAGCCTGGGCAGTGCCAGCACCCTCTGGGGGAGATCCTGTCCCCAAATCCAACCCAACCTGCCCTGGCACAGCTCCAGCCACTCCCTCAGGTCACCAGAGAGCAGAGATCGGTGTTGATGCCTTAAGTTTTAGCTTTTATCATTTTTAGATTCTGTACTGTTTTTGTGGGTAGTTTATGTTTTTTATTAAGTGCTACTGAGCTCTCTTCACAGAGTAGGGAGACAAAACAATTCCTTCTCCAGCTTGGGACCAAGGACAACTGATACAACTTTCAAACCCAAGAGCAAAACCAACAGTGAAGTGAGTAGCAAAAACAAGGAGGATGGAGTTTCATAACCTGAAGTTATAATTGGACAATTAACTCCTATGTGCTGATGGACCAGAACTTATAAAAGTTTGGGACCTCATGATCCATTCTGTGCCCATTTTGGGTTCACCTTGGGTGTGTCCCTGCCAGGCTCTTGCACTGCCCAGCTGCGCCCAGGGAGACCTTTAGTAAATCCCTTTTAATAAATCCCTGCTTTATCCTTTGGCTCTGGCTGGGCTCTGTGCCAGGTCACCCTCCAGAAGGCATCAGTGTCTTCCCCTCCTCTTCCCCTCAGGAGAAACCACAACTTCAGCAAGCTCTCCCTCAGTCTCCTCCAGCTGAACATTCCAAGTGCCCTCAGCTGCTCCTCACACAGCTTCTCCTCCAGGCCCTTCCCCATCCTCCTGGCTCCTTTGGACACTCTCTAACACTTTAATTGTGGCACCCAATTTTTATATTGTGGCACCCAAAACTACCCCAGAACTCGAGGTGATGCTGCCCCAGCCCAGAGCAGAGCAGGTCCATCCCACCCTGGTCTGATCCCCAGGACAGGGATGTCCCCTCCAGCTCCAGGGCACTGCTGACCCAGATCCAACCTCAACCAGGTCCCTTTCCCTGGCTCTACTTTCCTCTCCCTCTCAGTCTATCCATAAATCCAGGCTGTGCCACCCTGGGTGCAGAATCTGGCATTTTCCTTGTTGAACTTCACGTGGTCAGCGATTTTTCATCCCCCTCATTTGCTGAGGTCTCTCTGCAGGAATTCCTTGCCCTCGAGGGAGCCAACATCTCCTCCCAGGTTTTATCATCCTCTCTCTTGCCACAACCACCCTGGAAAACCGCTCCTTTTTTTTTTTCCTGGTTGCCTTAAGCGGCTTCCAGGGGGTTGTGCTCCTTCTGCTGCCGACCACGATGGGCTCGTGACCATCCTGGAGGAAAACCCTTGGGAATGTGTCTGTGTTCCCCTTATTCCTGCTCTGTCGCTTCCCAAGTTCTCCCTGGAAAAGCAGGAGCAGGATTATTTGCAGCCACGGCAGAAAGTTGCATTTCTGGTGTTCTAACACAGCTGTCATCTCCCAGGAAATTACAATTACCTCTTCTGTAATTAGGACGAGTTTGGCTGAGATTCTGAGTCACTGGGAAGTTCAGCTCTGTCGTTTAGCCCAGAATAGCTCCGTGCTTCCATAAATGTTTTCCCTACAGACTAAACCTCAAATTTATGAGGAAGGTTAAATCACTCCCACTCCTGAAGGAATGGAGGAGCTGGGAGGGTTTTATTGGGTGGTTTTCCAGGGATTGGACTCCAAAATATCTGGCAAATGACCAGGTGAAAGAGGAATACTTGTAACAAAAAAACCCAAAAAATTATATAAGGAATAAAAATCTAATTATGCAAATATATGAATATGTATATGGGATGAAATTCCAGCGTGAGCTTCCAAAGCATAAATCAATAAATAAATACATTTAACCTCAGGTGGAATTTTCTTTGGAATTTTATTACCAGAAATTCTTGCAGGTGACCAGGTGGGAGAGCTGGTAACATATCTAACATGCCAGGCTGAGCTGTCACCATCTCAAAACTCAATGAAACAGAGAAAAAAACAATCAAGATTTTAAACTGCTGAAAAGCCCAACTAATGCACCGCTCTTACAGAGGGGTAAAATCTGCTCATTACCTCGGTCATTAGCAGTGTGAAGTAGAATTGCCTTAATTAGCGGCACCAAGGCCTTGAATAGAGGAGAACACCCCTAAGTGGGAGGTGAGAAGTGCTCTTCTTGTCAGGGGGAATCCTCAATGCCAGAGGTAAGGAGGGAAATATTTGCTGTTTCTCTTGCTCCTTGCATTGGCTGACAACTTAAACAGAGAATTTCAGTAGGCAAAAGTGTGGGATTTACACCAAAAATTAACTTTTGGGTTGTGGCTTTACAAAATAAGGGACAACTAAAGTTAGATTTTTGTTTCTTTGGGGATCACAGCTGTCTCCTGCATTTGAGTGTTGGATTTTGAGACAACTGGCTGTAAGTTTTTTTATTTATTCTTCCATCTTGCAGCTATTTTAAGAGCTCTAGAGCACACTAAGTGGGAAAAAATCGGTTAAAATTCTGATGTTTCCTCCTTTTTTTCCTTGTTAACAGCAAAAAACCAAGTTATGTTGGTTTGGGCATGTTTAAAAAAATGTTTCAGTTAGTTTTGCTGGTAAATCTGAAGGTTTATGTGCTCATGAAGAAAATCTAAAATAGGTTTTGGCTGGAGAGAGGGAAAAATTTCCTAAGAAAGATGACCAAGGTGTGGTTTGTGTACATTCCTATGGAGAAATGTCTTTGCAGAACCCACCTGGCTATTTTGATTTGGTTCAAAACTTCCCCCTGCTAAAGCTTACTTTCTTTTAGGAGCTGTTGGTGAACAGAAAATTTATCTTGGAAAAGAATAATGGAAGTTTTGGGAAGTCTGTGATGGTTCATGTGATGAACAAATGAAAGACTGGGTGAATTTTCTTTGGCAAAGAGAGTAACAAAGTCACAAATTGTACCATAACTAAAGGAGAAATCTGTATTATTTATAGTTCTTTGTCATTCCAGAGATATAGAGAGACAGCTTTAAAAAAAATAAACTTATAAAGAAAAGGAATTAACACCTCTCAAAAAATTTGCTGCATCACATCTGAGCTCTTCCTATTTCTGATGTGCCATTCACTGGTGAAGAACACAGGGAGAGGTGCTGGAAGGGAGGCACTGTTTGAACAGATCTAATCGTCAATAAGTAATTGTGTTTTAATTAAAATGTGTCATGTCATTCCGAGGGTCCTATATTACATGAGTATGAAAATGTATGACTGCATAATTCGCTAATAATTAGAATTACATTTTCCTAACTCTTAAATTAAAATGCTTGGCAATTAACTGCCTGATAAATCTCACTTTTCCATGTGTAGGTTTTTTTTTTTTTTTTTTTTTTCCTTTCTATCTGGGAGTATTAAATAGTCCTAATTGCTGATTGCACATTCCTGGGCTGCTGGCAGTTTTGTGTTGCCTGTATCAGATACAAGTTCTCCAAGTATTGCTTTAATTTTGCACGAGGCAAAGGTGTTGCAAACAACTTTTACTGATTGGGGAGCTCATGAAGTCCTAAAGCCTCGAAGATGTATCCATAAAATCAGGGAGGACAAGGACTTGGTGCAGGGATGTGCAATCCAGACACAGCTGTGAAATTGCTGGATGCAGTCAGTTATGTGCTATGGAAATTGCCTGAAGAACGAATTTACGGGATTTTTCTCCCTATTGATTATTTTGGTTTAATTTTTGCATCTCCACCCCAAATTTGGTGGTCACTGCCTGTGCCTTTGATTATTTAGATTGTGAATTCTCAGTCCCAGACTGGCCAATGTGATCCTCATCTTTTGTGCCAGGTGATGCTGAGGCACGGTGCCTGCAGCTGGGATTTGGGAAGTTGGGAATTGGAGATGGAATTTCAGCTTCTCCTGCACTCAGTGGAGAAAAGGAGAGGAGCAGCTTTAGGCAGAGGTTTCTCCCTCCAATGGTGCTGTGGTTTTCCCTCTGGAGAAATCTCTCTCCCCACTGACAGTGGAAGCCCCAAGACAAACCTTGCACACAGAAAAGCAACCAAGGGATGTAAATCCCTTATTTCTGGTGCTTGTGGAAAACCTTCTTCACTGGAAACTCTCTCTGGCCTGGTAATTATTAATTTTTTTTCATGTTCATACATGTAGGCTGCAAGGAAACTCAAAAATGATTTTAAAAAATGAAATGTAAAAGCTGCCAACAATAACTTCTAAAAATAATTTTACTTAATAACGAAAAATTAGGTTGTGGGATTTTTTTTATTATTATTTTTTTTTTTTAAGGTTGGCCTTTTATTTCTGAGTCTCTGTAGTCACTGGAACACATTTGCAGGAACTTTTGCAGCTTTGGGGACTTGTGATTTTCTTGCTTATCTGAAGGAAGGCTCTGATTCTCATTTGATCACTGCCTGTGAAAGCTGAGGCGTGAAGAAAATCTCCAGCCCCAGCCACACTCTCTGTAACATCAGGAAAAATTGGCAGCTATTAAAATATTTGCAAATATCTTTCTTGCCAGTATTTTTTTTCCTCAGTTCTGCTCACAGTCATCAGCAGGGGACCTTTTGAGGGATAACTGCTCCCTCCATGGGATCTTCCTGAGCCCAGTTCAGAGCTGGTGGGTGCAAACACAACTGCCCTGGCGTCAGAAATTAAAGGACAACAAGCAAAAACTCCATGGAGTTTTGTTTTGTGCTATTTAAGCTCTTTCTTTACCTATTTCCCTCCTTTCTAAGTGGGGAAAAAATGCCATTTTTGAAGCTCCTGGACACGTTAAAAAGAAATATGGAATTTATCAGAATTTATGCTGTGGAACACTTCATTTAGGGTACTTTATTATGAGAATCTTGCCTTGTATTTTTGAAAACACCTCCAAAATTCAGCTCTTCTGTCTGTACTTCCTGCAAGTGGTGCAAATATGACATTGGGAAGCTTTGGAGACAGACAGGTTTGGAATAAGACAAAAATTTCTTGTTTCCTGCTGGTGGCTTTGGTTTTCCCAGGGCACCGACCCTGCCCTGGGAAGGAATGGCACCAGGGCAGTGAAATCCAAGGATTCCCTTCTTCATGGATACAGGAAAGCACTCACAGATTCCTTATTTCTTGCATGGGCAGGCTACAATTAATTTTTGTGTTATTTTATGAGCCTTGTTTTAAGGATTTAAAATCCTTTTGGAAGTTTCCTAGCAGTGATTTGCTGATGGCCTGGCTTTACCCAGCCCTGGGGAATTGCAATGCCTCAAAACACAGGGAAAAAAAATCAGCTGAAGTGGTCATGGAGCAGACCAGACCCCAATTTGTCTTTGCACCGAGGTTGATGTGTGTTATGGAAGTTAATCCATGCTAAAGATATCCCAAAATCAGGGGGAGCAGCCAGCAGGAGTGACCAGAACATCCTTTCCCCAAACTCTTTGGCAGAGCCAGCAAATCCTTGGTTTGTGCTGTGAGGCAAAAAAGGGATTTTTTCTCTCAATTTCCATTTGTTTTTTTTTCCTCTCCAGCATCAAAAGTACAACAGGGAGCAGAAGAGTTTTGAAAGATCTTCTCTCTACCTGGATTTCTCCAGGAGCTCTTACAACCTCTGGGTGGGGTGTGGGGATGCTGAAAATCTCTTTGGAAAGCAGAGCTGCCAGCAGCAGGGAGTGGGGACAGGCTGGACTCATTTTAGGATGATGAAAGTTTGGAGGGAGGGGACCTTAAAGTTTGGGAGGCAGGGACACTTTCCATAGCTCCAAGCCCCATCCAAAGTTTTTTCTCCTGGTTTTCCGCCTTTCCTTCACTCAGCCACTGCCCAGTGAAGTCCAGAATTGTATTTAATCCACAGTTTGGTACCAGCTGAAGGCTGATTTGATTTCTATTAATTCCAAGTCATTTATCAGTGAATGGTGGAACAGTGGCTGTTCCTATGTACAAGAACTCCATTTAATGCTAGGAAAACACTGAATAGCAAATTGATTAAAACTCAGTCTGTTTTCACATCCCAAAAGTTTGTTTTTTTTTTTTTCTGGGGAATGAATGACTGTGCCTGGCTGAGATGGAGTTGCAAGAGGGATGTTGGCAGGAATAGATGGATACAACCAAGCAAGAGCAGAACTGGGGGGTTTATTAAACACCCACAGTTGTTTTTGGGCAGTGTTTTCAGGCATGAATAAAAGGGAAGATAATGGGAAATGCACAAGTACAGCCCTCGTTTGGACATGGTTTTTTCTATATTTGTCTCATGTGAGCCCTTCACATCCATTACATCAATTTTTTTGGGTTAAAGGATGCCTCAGGATCATGGGGTAATTACTGACTTGCAGGAGACACCTTTCCCTCCACCTGCATTGCTCTCAATTTGGGGAAAAAATATTTTGTTTTCTTTCTTTTTGTTTTTTTTTTTGGTTTTTTTTTTTTTTTTTTTTTTTTTTTTTTTTTTAATGGGGTGTAGGTGAGGATGAAGACAACCTTCTCCAGTGTCCCTGTGCTGCAGGGATTTAACCTCCCTGTGAAAAAGGAGATGCCCAAAAATCCTGGGGCTTAAAAATATCTTTCATGGCTCAATTGAATGGGAGTTGGTGCAAAAACGAAGGAGGGGTTTCCCTGCTGGGTGGAAATGAGGGCAATTGTCGGCAAACAAGAAAATTACATAAAATTTGGGACAAAGGAGATGCTGTAAAATGAGGAATTTTGGCTTTTTTTATGTGTCTTTGTGAAGAAGAACTCGGAGCAGGTCAGAAGTTGATCCTCTGAGGAGCCAATCCCACCACGAGACTGCTGAAAACACGTGAGGAGTCGAAGTGCATCTTCTCTTCCTGCCTCCTTCAGCAGCCACAGAGATTTCTTATTAAAACAACAACAACAAAAAAACACAGCTGGAATTAGGCAGACGAGAAAATGCAAATTCATGGCACAGAAAAGAAAAGCAGAGCATGAAAGAGAAAAACCTCCTGATTGCTCACAAGGGGAGGGATGGCCCAAGGGCTTTCATACTCTTTTTTTTTTTTAAATTTTAAATAGAAATATTATTGCAGTTTATTTCTGTTCTTTGCAATGGGAGATGGAGGTTGTCTGATGTCCAGGCCAATGTGGGGTTTATTTGATTTATTTTATAAGGTGAAGCTGATTAGCCCACCCTGTCTGCTTCTCCTTCTCCATGTAGGCAACTCCTCGTGCATGGACATTGTGGAATTATCTGTGGAATTCCAGGTCTGGAATTGTGGCCTGGAATTACCTTTCCCTGTTGGTTTTGGGCCATTCCACCTCCCCTTTCTCCCTGGAGATTTATTGTATTAAATTTTCAGGCTCTTTTTTTCCTAAAGGCTCGGAACCAAAGGAGATTTGTAGAAGATTTGTACGAGGCTTGGGCTCCTATTTGGTCTATATTTCAGAGAGGTAAAATAAAATGCTGAACCACCCTCAGCCAAACCTCTGGGAGTTCTGCTGGCTACCAGGGGCATATTTCTTCTGTGCTCCTTGAGGAGGTTGAGGGTGAAGCTGGAGCTCAGTGAAGAACAATTTGTTTGCTCTTAACAAAGTTAGAAGGAGTGGGGGAGCACAACTTGGGGGTTTTGAGTTTCTTTGCAGTCCTGCAGCCCTTGCTCAGGTTCCCTTCATTGCTTGCAGGAGGCTCTGGTCCTTCCCAGACTTTCTGCAGCTCAGGAAAACCACCCAAAAAATAATGAATGCACCAGCAATGTGTGTTTTCACCTTTTTGGTCATTGTTTGCTCTTTACTTTCAGGTGTATAAAAAGTGGAGGATGAATTAGTTTTCTTGGACAAACTGGCCTGGAAAGGGTTTGTCACTGGAAGGAATTTTTGTCATTGTTTTGTCTTATAAAACACCACATGAAATATTAAACAACAGCTTTAGTTTATATTTTTAGGGTTTTTTTTCCCTCAGATGTGCAACACAATGGGCAAGGATTTCATCAGCAGAGGGCCGAAGAATCCTGGAATGTTTTGGGTGGGAAGGGACCTTAAAGTCATCCAGTGCCACCCCTGCCATGGCAGGGACACTGTGCCAGGCTGATCCCAGCCCTGTCCAGCCTGCCCTTGGACACTGCCAGGGATGGGACCTGGTGGAAGATTCCTCAACCATCAGGATGAAAATCTCTGTCCCCAGGTGAAGTTTCTCACCAGCATCTCCCTAAAACTACACCAGCCAAAAAAAATCTTAAAATATTGCAGAACAGGAAGTTAAAAAAAATAAATAAAAATAAATTTTCATCACTAATTAACAATAATAATATCATTTCATTCACTATCTGGAAATCCAGTAGCTTTGGCCCCTGCATGGTGGAGTTTTTCCTGTGCTCACACATCCATCCTGAGACCTGACAATGAGGAGCAGCATTTAAACATTTAAGTGCTGCTGTCGTTGTAGTGAAGGGATTTTATTGCCCTGCTCGGGCAGTTGATATCTCACAGCAGCTGCTACTGATTGCAGTGACTTGGTATTTAAAAAAGAAAGGGAGGAAATTCTGTAACTTCAATTTTCTGTTGCTGGATGTCACTCCTTGCTGTCGGATGGGTTTAGAAGAGGTTGGACCCTCACCATAGAAGTATCCATATCAGTAATCAAATATAATCCATATTTTGCCAAGTTTCCTGGGCTGTCGCATCTGCCATCACCACCTGTGATAATTTTCCTCCTTTTATTTTGCACTAAATAATCAATTATAATATTCTCCTTTTTTTTTTTTTTTTTTTTTTCCCCTGTACACGCTGCCTTATTACAACTGGCTCTGATTATGAATTTTTTTTGCATGTCAGTGAGGAGGTGTGGGTAACTTTGTGCAGGCTTTTTGAGCACTGGAATGGGCATTGTGGAGTGTTGTGCTCCCAATTTCAGGGCTTGCTCTCTGCTAACATTGAAAACAGATGACCCCACGTGTGTAAATGAGAATTTACTGACCAAGAGATGCCAGACTTTGCAATTTTCTGTCCCAAAATGAAGCCCTGGGTGTTGGTAACACGCAAGGAGCATCTGTGAAAGATCCAAACAAGGCCCATCCCACCTTGAGTTTGGTGGGAAAAGCCAAGAGGGAAATATTTTGGTGGAAACTGAGCAAATTTGGTCAAAGACTGAGCAGAGAGAGCGGTGGTGCCAAATTTTCCAGATTAACTTTGGAAAATACCTGCACGTTGAAAAGCAGCAGCTGGATTTCTTGTTTAAAGAACATTCTGGGTGTCTGTGGGATGTGCCTGGGGGATTTGGGTGGCTCTCACACACTGAGTGCCTCTGCAGTGGTGATGTTGGAGCTGGCTTGGGGAATTCCGAGCGGGGTTTCGCCCCTGCAGGGCCCCCTGTGCCTGCTTTGTCCATGGGGCCGTGCCAGCAGCTGCTAAACCACCCTGATTTCCAGGGAAAAAGATAAAAACCAGCACTGGGGACTTGTAAAGGCAGAGCAGAGCAAAAAGGGGCAGGGATGGGAGCAGAGCAGACATTTACACTCCTGGGGTTTGGGGCACTGCAGTCACAGACCCCTCTCACATGAATATTTCAAAAATAACCATCTTTTTATGTGCCATCAGTCCAGGGGTTCTGCTGGGGGTAAAAGGGTGCTCCTAACCCAGCCTATTGCTCTGGGGAATTTCCCCTAGTGAGGTCCAGAAATCCCATTTCCAAAGTCTGCATCCCTTGCAGAGCTGCCCTGAGGTTCTTCAGCACCCACCAAAGTTAAAAGGGGATATTTGCACTCAAAGAGCTGCTGGACCCCTTCAGCCTGCATCTGATATTTACCTTTATCAAGCAGATGAACTCATTGCAGCTCATTTGGGTTTAAGAACAGGGTTTATATTTCTTTTTTTAAATTTTATGCTTAGGATGGGGACTGTGTGTAGGAACTGCTGAAAAAATGTGCACTTGCTCAGCTGCTTTTAGAGCCAGGTTTAACTTTCAGGATGATCTTTTTTACTCTAAAATGGAATTTTATTATATTTCTCAGTCCAGGAAGACTCATAAAGTCTCTGCTCATTTGCTTTTTTGAGATGGTGATTGAAGGAATACAAAAACTGGGCATCGAGATAAATTTTCAATCCTAGAAAATAGAAAACCAGTCAGGGAAATTATGCTTTAAAAAGAGCAAACTTTAAAAAAAAAAGTCCAAAACGTGCCTCGCTTGAGCTTTTATGAAATACAACAGATCCCCTAAATATGTCACGTTTATTTTTACAACACTATAAATAAAAAAGTCGAGTGAGAAAATAATCTCTGGGCTGTTCTTGGGAGCGCAGCCCCTGCCAGGAAAGGTCTCTGTAAATAGCAGAGGGCAGAACTGCTTGGGATCTGTGCCCACCCCTGTGAGAGCAGGGAAAACATCTCTGTGAGCATTCCACTGAACATGGGCAGCTCCTCCTTGGCCTGGAAATCCTGGATTATTTAAAAATATTTATGTAGAGATGTATTTATTGATTTTATATATAAAATTTAGAGAGAGAAAAATCTCTCTTACTGGTCCTTGGTGCTGGCTGTTTATCCTCACACATGCACCAATGTGTGGTGAAGTTTTTGGCTTTATTTGGCTTTTTTTTTTTAGGGTTTGGATTAAAAGCGTGAGAGACAGAATTTTTGTTTGAGCTTAGATGTTTGTTATTTTTTATTTATGTTATAGCTTTACTGACTGTGAGTGCTCTTACTCACTAAGTCACCAGAAATGGTGCTCAGAGTTTTGTCTTTAAGGTCTTTTTAAGATTCAACTAATTAATTATGAGATGCTAACTCATTTATGTTTACTTTCAACGTGATTATCTATGTTCTGTACTGTGGATTTTTTATTTTTTTTTTTAATTAATTACTCAAAATTTCTGAATTTCAAAATTTTCAATTCTGATCCTTTCACCCTGTGATATAACACACTTCTATTCCACTACACACTCACAATTTCTGTGCTGTCATTTAGTTTTGGAAGCCTTTTCCATGGCCTCAGGTCAAATGTAGTATTTTTGAGCATCAATCCCAGCCAGCACAGAAAACCTGAATTCTTCTGTGTCCAGGGTTCCAACACTGACTTAGTGCTTTAATATTTTGACCTGGGAATTTTGTTGCAAACAAAAAACTTGCAAAAAGTGATTTATTTCTCATGAAAAAGCCAATTTTGATGTATCTGAGATGACCAAGCAGCACCAGGAAGTTTGAAGGACTCGGATGTATTTTGTTTTCTCCGTGTTGATTTTTATTTATTTGTTTTCCCCCTGGGTTTTTACACCCAGTAATCTTGACGGCGGTTGCTGCTCAAAAGAATTTGGTTGGAAATTTGTTTTCCTTTGTGTAAAGAGATTTGCAAGGGATTTTTATTTCTCTCATGACCATGATTTAGGTGAGTTCTGGTTCAGCTGCTGATGCTGCAGTAGGAGCAGCAGAAATTGAATGCTTTGGGAAGGGCAGAGGTGGAAGGATGTTCATCCTTTCCAGCTTCTCTGGTGTACTTTTCATCTCTAAATCCATTTTAAGAGATTAATTCTAATTTATGCCCTGCAGGGTGGTCCCAGGTTTGCTCTGGAGGGCAGGGGGTTATCCCAGCCCTGGAGCACCCAGGGGCTCAGGGTGCTGGGAATGTCCTGGGTGCTCCTGAAGGAAAAGCCACGAAACTCTCAGAAAGCAAATCTCAGAATGGAGAAATGTAAGTTAAAAGAAGCAAGGTCAAGAAATAATAATGCTGTGTGCTGTGTGGAGCTAGGACTAGAAAATATGTTAAGCAAGATTGTAGAAATATGAAAGCTTAATAATTAAACTTTATCCATTGTTTTAGACTATCACAATAAGCATTGTTAGGAGCAAGATGTACCTGTGAGTTTATTCATTGGCTTTAGCAAACTGATCAACTTTTAATGTTATCCTTTAGGCTAAAAACTTTTTAAACCACCATGGAACTAACAGAACTCTGCTGCTGCTGCTGCAGTGACTAAAACCACTGCCTTGCACAGCTCTGTAAAATGAGACAGATAATTATGATGGAATAAAAGCTTGGAGACAGCTGCTCCAGCAGCCCCGTCCTGGGCTTTGTGTGCATGTGTAAATTAAAATGAAAAGGAAAAAATTGACAATTCCAACAGTTTAACCTCAGAATTCTCATGGCAATATATATGTATATATATGTATATAAGTATTAATATATATATACACATATATATTGCCATGTGTAATATATTTAAACATAAAAAGAAAAAAAAATCAATAATTCTAACAGTTTATCCTAAGAATTCTATAAGTAATATATATGTAGATATATTTATATGTATATACATAGAACTATATATATATGTTTCCATGTGTAATATATGTATATATATATAAATATAAAAAGAAAATAAAAAAATCAACAATTCCAACAGTTTATCCTCAGAATTCTCATGATAATATATATGTGTGTGTGTATATATATATATACACATATAACTTATATATACACATATGTTACCATGTGTAATATATGTATATATATGTAAATATAAAAATAAAATAAAATAAAATAGACAATTCCAACAGTTTATCCTCAGAATTCTTATCATAATACATATGTATATATATTTATAAATATATATATGTATATACATATATATGCATATATGTTGCCATATGTATTATATGTATATATATGTAAATATAGAAAAGAAAAGAAAAATCGACAATTCCAACAGTTTATCCTCAGAATTCTCATGGTAATATACATATATATGTTTTTATATGAATATATATGTATATACATATAACTATATATACATATATGTTACCATGTGTAATATATATATATATATGTAAATACAAAAAGAAAAAAAAATATCGACAATTCCATCCGTTTATCCTCCGAATTCTGGTGGATCTGTTTCATTTTCCAGTTCCACAGGGAGACAAGAGCTGGACCTTTGGAGGGAGGGCTGCAGGATCCATGCTGGGCTAATGAAAAGCCCTTGGGGGTCTCTCCAACCTCTGGGGATTCCTGAGCCTCTGGATTTTGAGAAGAATTTAAAATCAGGGCGATGTTTATGGGGCTGAGAGGGGATTGATGCTTTTGCTCCTCACCCATCCTGTGAGGAGGGGACCCTAAACTGCTCCACTGTTTCCTTGGGAAGATCTTGGGGGAAGGTCTAAGGGAACACCACGAGCCTGTTCCCAATCCCTGCTTTCCCCCATCACCACCCTCCCCACCTGTAATTTTCTTCCTGAATAAATTTCTTCTGCTGTTTTGCTTCCCTCACCACCCCAAACCCAGGATTGTCCTTCTGTGTTTGCCTCCATCAGAAGAAAATAATTCCATTTAGTGCCTTTTGCCCTCGCTAAATCTTCAGCTTTTCCCAAGTCCTTCAGCTCCTTAGGAATTTTATTAATTCAGGCACGATATTTGGAATCAATGAGGTTTTTTTGTGGGAGGTGTGAGACTCTGAGCTTGTTCATAAATTAATAGAAAAGAGGGGGAGGATGAGTGAGCTCCACTGGGTTGGAATCCTGAAAAAAGAGGTGCTGGAGCACACAGAAATCTTCCCTAAAAGGCATTTTTCTGCTCTTTTGTGTTTTGAATTTTAGGAATAAGCTTTATAGCTCCAAGTGACTGTGATCATCTCTCCCATGCTCATGGTGGCTCTGGGAGAGAATCCTGCACGTGGTCCTTGCTCTCCATTATCTTGAATTACACAAATGATTTTAAAACATATGTCAATAGGCTTTTAAGCAAGCAGATTCAGTTCTGATTAATTAATCATACAGTTTCTCAGCTTCAAATGAACTTTTTTGATGACAAGTATTCGTTTTTTAATGTTTTTTGGGGGGGGCTGTTTGTTTTTACACATCTGCATGCTGCTTAGTTTGAACTTATTAATTAGAATAAATAAAAAATAAGGAAAGCAGCAGGTGTTCTCTAATGTCTTCTGCAAAGAATCCTATTCTTTCAATTTTACCAGATTATTTTATTCCTGCTGCTGCATGCTGCAGGTTTCACAACAGAAATATTTTCTTTTATTCACATGAGACCCTTTTGGAGTTTTTTTTGTTGGCAATTTGAAGGCTGTCATGGTTTGTGGAGAAGAAAACATTCTTATAACCTCTTCTTCTGCTCCATGACTGATTTTACATGGACTCAGGAGTGAGTTTTAAATAAGTGGATTACCCCAAAATATTCTGGGGAAGGTACAAAGGGAAATGTGTTTTTTTCCTCCCAATTTCTCTTGCAGGGGAGTGTTTGTGCTAGGCTGGATTTTTTTTTTTTTTTTTTTTTTTTTTTTTTTTGAGAGAGAGAGAAGAATGGGTGAATTACGTGTTTGTCTGTCACAATATTTATTTTTAAGGCTGAAGGGCTCAATCTTCTTGAATATATGCATTTGAATATATGCCAGCAAAGATGAGATTATTATTATTATCATTATTGTTATTATTATTATCATTATTATTAATTGATTTTTAATGTAGTTTTCAAAGGCTCTCCACAAGTCCAGAACCTGGGGCATGTGCAACACCCACTGTGGCTGAGGGGTGCAGTGAGGATGGGGATTGGGGGGTGCAAGAAAATTCCCTATTTCCTGTCCCTGACCTCCTGGGGAAGAGAAATCCCTGGGTGGTACCTGAGACAGAGCACAAAAACATCCAACCAAAGACCTTAAATATCAATTTCCAGCCCACTGAGTTGTTAATCACATCCTAAAAATGAGGAATACTCATATTTAAGTACTTCAGTGGGGGCTCATCTTGTGGCCAGGGATCACCTGCACAAAAATCATTCCCCCCTCCCACACTTCAATTTCCCTCCCCAATATTTTAAAAACATAAATTCCAAATTAGAAATTCCAGCCAACAGTTACAAAGCAAAGAGTCGGCATCACCTTTTCCTGCATGCTGCCTGAAAACTCTCCTCCTTTCCTTTTCTTTATTTTTTTTTATTGTTCTCCCTATTTTATTTTTAATTAAAAGCCAGCCCCGGCCGCGAGCGAGTGGCGCGGAAAGCTTGAAAGTTTGGGGGGGAATTATTTTTTCGCGCGGCTCGAGCGCCAGGCGAGGATTAGAGAGAGTTTAAAAGCTTCCCCAGCCCGATGTTCTCCATCAGAGGCCCCTCAGAATGCCCAGATGAATATGGGAGTGGACAAGGTTCTGGTTCCTTTCAGAGAGCTGCCTCGACCTTCTGGGTTTTTCCTCGGGCATTGATGTTTGGTGCACATGAAAGGATTTCTCCAGGGGGCTTCTCCGAGGGTTTTGAGGGAAGGGAAGCAGATTGGGTGAAGTCAGAATGCAGACTTAAGTCCTCTCTGTGTTTTTGGTGGGGAGAGAACTGACTCCTGCATTATCTCACAAACACATAGGAAACATAAAAAGGGGAAATTATGCAGAAAAACATAAATTATGTAGATGCTGGAAAGCCTATGCAAAACATGATATGTGCACATAATAGCATATTTCCCTAGGGTCTAATTGCATCCTTTGGGTACCTTTTGAAGCATCTGAATATTCAGAAGAAAGCAAATTTATTGTAATTTACAAAATATCACAAAAAATAAGGTTGATACAATGATGGATGTTGTAATGGAAACTCACTCTTCAGTTGTTGTCTCAAAGTTGACCGAAGACTAAAATGCAATAAATTAGTGCAGCTGTTGTGTGGGGGGATAGAGCTGCTTCCCTCAGCCCATCAGCCCCTTTCCCTTGCAATCCTGGGGCTTTTCCAGATGTTTTTTTGGCACCAACCCGTGTGAGGGCTGATAAAGGGCTGGTGTTTATTTTCTGCTCAGGAGCTGGGATTTAGTCAGGGCAGAGGAGCTCCGTGACAGCCCCTTGGAGTGGCTCGAAGTGGATGTGATGGGAGAGCTCTGGTGCCAGAAAGGAACACCAGGAATTCTGGGCTCCCACCACAATTCCTCCTGAGCACCCCCTCAGGGGTTTTCCTACATCAATAAACAGGGAATCTGCACGAAATCCAAATGGCCCTGGACCAACTACAGCTGCCCTCAGTGATCCCTCTCCTATCAGAAGCTTCTGGGAAACTTGGGATCAGTCACCAAAATCTGAAATTTTTCCTCTCTCTTTGAAACATTGAAATGTTTGGGGTTTTTTTGTTTTCTTGTGTTTTTTTCCCTGAAAAAAAGCTGTCAAGAGAAGCAAGATACTTTTATGATAAGCTCATGCAGGTTTACAGGAATTTTCTTTAATGAGCAAAGTTGTAATCTACCTCTTTGCCTGCTTTCTCTAATCATCTCCCTGAGATGTTCTCACTCCTGTGCTTTCAAGGGAGCACTCCAGGGTTTAGTGGGATGTGGTTTAGTGTTGGAAAGGCTTTGGGAGCTGGGATCTTGGTCACAAGCAGGAGTTCACTGCTTTGACCTCCACAGTCAGCAGGCGAAGGGGAACAGTGGGATGTTCTTGCTGAGCCAGGTTTTAACCTTTTTCCAGAGGCAGGAGGTTTTTGTAGCTCTTTTTGGGAGCTGTTCTCTCATCAAAAGCTGACTCAGATGCCCCAACCACCTCTCCCTGGGCTCCCCTTCCAAGGATCTCACCAGCTCCTGACTCTGGGGAATGCAGGCTGCTCCTGCTCAATGCCTCCTTTGGATGGAGACTGGAGCTCCTTTGGGTCACTGGCGCCTCTACAGCTGCTCATATTTCACTGCTGACATTTGCTTTGGAGAGCAAACTCCTTGGAGGAGGGAGCTATCCATGGATTTAAGGGGTTTCCCAGTAAATACTGAAGGAGCATTTAGGTTTTCCATCGGCATTTGTGACAGATCTGGTGTTGTCTCTGGACAAGATGCAGAGCAATGTGGAGAGTGATTCAGAGTCCTCTGGAGGTGGCCCTGCTTGTGTGAAGGGTTGGATTAGATGACCCCCAGTGGTTTTCCAACCTTAATCATTCCATGATTTCCACTCTTATGAAGGCACAAGAAAGAACATCAGGTTCTGAACAGGTATTACTGCACAAACCTTGCTGTTATAAACACTGAAATTGGTCTTTTTGGCCACAAAATTCTGAATCCCAAATCCCAAACCCGAACAGTATTTGGGATTCAGTATTTTGTGGCCAAAATTTGATCCCAGGATGATTTGGATCCAGCACAGTTTCCCTCTACAGAGCTTGTTTTTTGGGAATTTGGCTGCTGACCTTAATGCTGAGTAATGTGGGGCCTCTGTGAGAAGCAGGAAGCTGTGCTTGGTTTAAGAATCAGGATTTTAACCTTTGTCCTTGCTCAAAATATCCACACCCCATGGAAAGAACAAGCAGGGGCTTCAGGTGATGGCATGGAAAAAGAATTCCTGGAAGCAAGGTCTAGATCAGGAAGATACCATGGAAAATCAGCGAAGTTTTTGATCCATTTCCCAAATTTCAACCATGTTTAAGAAGTTTTAAACCGTATTTAAGAAGTTTTAACCATACTTAAGAAGGAGGAAGTTTTCCTTCTTCTCTGGTTACTCAGACCATGGGAAGGGCTGTGTTTCATTCTTCTGATGTTTCAAGCAATGTGTTGCCCCTGAGACTTTTCCTGTCTCCCACGGAATCCTAGAAGTTTTGGGATGGGGTTGCTAGGATTTACCATGTCATTTTTTTTTGCCTTCCTGCATAAACCAGTGAGGAGAGGGCTGTCTTTGGGCACCCTGGAGTGTTGGAATTCTGGAGAGGGTGGGTGCCATGCCCTGTGGGTGCAGGGAGAGCCCCCCAGTCCCTGCCTGCTTTCCCTGTTCTGACATTCCCAGCTTTGTCTCGCCTCCCTCCAGCATCCCTGTATTCAAGGAATGCGTCCAAGCTTCCCCACGCCTGGAATTTAAATACATAAATGTCCTGCCCAGATCTGTTGTTGGTTGGTAATGTATTGTCAGCTGTCCTGCCAGCCTTTTTATCTTCTGATTAGCTTTGAAATCATTGAAGCCGGTGAAGATGCGTTTGTTATCCCAGTCCTCCAAGGACCAGAAATCCAGTGATGGTGTGGATGTGCTCTGAGGCAAGTTCCCATTTGTAAGATGGATGATGATTGCTTGTCGATACTAAGAAAAAGAGCTTTGTCAAATCTGAAGTTGTCTCCTTTCTTAATGTAAAATATTATTTTTATTTGCACGCTCGGAGAAAATTGTGATGCTGCGAGCAGTAGGCAAAGGGAAAAACAACCACCACCCCAAAACCCAAGGTGACTCAGATGTTTGTTTATTTGTCTGCTTTTGAGGTGTGCAAAATGTTGGGTTTTTTTGTTTTGTTGTGGATTTTTTTTCTGAAAAAAGGCTGTCAAGAGAAACAAAATACTTTTATGATAAGCTCATGCAGGTTTATAGGAATTTTCTTTCTTTAATGAGCAAAGATGTAATCTACCTCTTTGCCTGCTTTCTCTAATCATCTCCCTGAGATGTTCTCACTCCTGTGCTTTCAAGGGAGCACTCCAGGGTTTAGTGGGATGTGGTTTAGTGTTGGAAAGGCTTTGGGAGCTGGGATCTTGGTCACATCCTGCAGGGCACACACAAAGATGCCTGTGATTGCTGTGGGTCTGCGCAGAGGAGTTTCCTCCAGAGCATCCTGGGTTAAAGCACAGCCAGGTCAGAATTCCAGAATGGTTTGGGTGGGAAGGGACCTTAAATCCCACCCAGTGCCCCCATCCATGGCAGGGACCCCTCCCACTGTCCCAGGGGCTCCCAGCCCCAGTGTCCAGCCTGGCCCCAGGGATCCAGGGGCAGCCACAGCTGCTCTGGGCACCCTGTGCCAGGGCCTGCCCACCCTCTCAGTCAGGAATTCCTTCCCAAAATCTATTCTAAATCTCCCCACTGTCAGTTTAAAGCCATTCCCTGTGTGCTGTCCCTCCATCCCTGTCCCCAGCCCTTCCCCAGCTCTCCTGGAGCCCTCTGGTCCCTGCCAGGGGGCTCTGAGCTCTCCCTGGATCCCTCTCCTCTCCAGGTGAGCCCCCCAGCTCTCCAGCCTGGCTCCAGAGCAGAAGTATTCCTGCCTTTGGAAAATCTTTGTGTCCTCCTCTGGGTTTGCTCCAGCAGCTCCACATCCTTCTGATGCTGTGGAGCAGCAGGGGTCTCATCAGAGTGCAGTAGCGGGGGGATATAACTTCCAAGTAACTTCTAACAAAACCCATTTAAATTCCTCAGAGTGGAGTTGGCCACTAAAGCTGGGATGTGCCAAGACACATTTAGTGAGGCTTTGCTCAGAGCAGGGCCTTGTTTGGCTCCCCTCTCTGTCTCTGGGGAATAATGGGAGTTTGTACAGCTTCATTCCTGCCTCCAGTGGAGCTGGGCTTCCTTGGATGCTCAGGGGAGCTGGGCTCAGTGCAAATGTTCTTGGAGCTGGAGCCAGGATGCAGGAAATCTGTGCTTGGGGCAGTGGGAGATGGATTTGTTCCTCCTGGAGCAGGTGATGCTTTGGTCTTTAGCTGTCTTTGTGCACCTGAGGGAGATGGCCTCCAAATTTATCTGTGTTTTTCCCCCATTCCATCCAGCTGGGTGTGAAACCACGCAGTGCACCCCTGAAAATCTGCATTTTCCTGGAGGCCCTGGGAGGTGGGAAAGCAGAGTGTGCCTGTCTCAGTGAGCTCACACCCCTCGCTGTCTCACGGTCTGACTTTGTCTCCTTCACCCCCCATTCCTTTCAGCCCTCCCCTCCTCTCCCTGGGTTTTTCCATGCCATAAAACCAGGAGCCAGGCTCTTTACGACCCAGCAGGAGCTGTGGCTTTCTGCTTGTTTGCTCTGCAAAGACTGAACAGACTTTTGGCCACTGTGAAATAGCTCAGACCAACCTGAGGGTGACTGGGGTTGGCTCTGTGCAGCTCCTGCTCTGCTTTTCCTGTTCCAAAGCTTCAATGGGAGAATCTTTCTTCTCTAAATCCTCCAACAGGACAAGGAACAAAGTTTTTTGGGATTTCTTTCTTCAGGAATTTATAAATTGCACGCTCAGTAAGGGCTGCGCAGAGAGCTTGCAGATCAAAATGAAGAATCATTTCAGTAATGTGGATTTTGTTGGTTTGAGAGGAAAAATACTCCTAAATCCAACTCCCACCTTTGACCTTCCCTCCCTGGGAAGGAATAGATAACCAAATGGGAAAACTGGGGGTGTGGGAAGGAGGATAAGGAAGGTATTTGCTTTAAGCAGAACTCTGTCCTGAGAGTCTGTGAACGTATTGTGAACATATCTGCGAATATATTGCAATTATTAATCCTCTAAGTGATGTCATGGCTTCTTGGCAGCAGCACAGAGCCCCTGGGACACCTCTGGAGCGAGTCAAAGGAAGCAGCAGTGGCTGTGAACATATCTAGGGATGCTTTTGGCTGGCTGGGCGTCGGGTTTGTGGTGCCAGACTGCTCTCAGTGGAGGGGCAGCAGCTCAGGGGTGTGCACTGAGCTGCCAGGGAGGGCAGGCAGGCTCTGTGCCCCGGGGAGCACCAGCAGCAGAGGGAACACCAAGAGCAGGGGCCAGGAGCTCCTGACTGCAAAAGCACTCGGTGCCTCTGAACCCTCTCCAGCGCGGCCAAGGAACGCGGGTTTATGGTTTCACACATCCTCATGGCTGGGGAGTGAAGAGGGCCAGCAGTGCTGCTGGGGATTAACCCGGAGTTAAGGAGGCATTTATGAGGTGGAAGGATATGGAGTGAAATGCTCCTCGTGTCTCCAGGGGCTGGGTTAACAGCCTGTCCCCACGGGCCTGGCACTCGTGCCCTGAAGGTGACAACGGCACCAGAGTCCAGAAAAATTGTACAGCAGCTCTTGCCTTGGCTTGGGAATCCCTCTGCACTCAGTGAGGAGCCATAACCCGGGATATTGATGGTGGCTCTCCCAAAAAACAGTGTCCTGGGCTGACCTGCTCCACGCTGGGCTGTCCTGGAGGAGCCACCTCATACCCAGGGCTCTGCTCTGTCCCTGTGCAAGATTAAAACCTGCTGTGAGGATCAGACCTTTCACTGATGGTTTTGATGAGCAAACAGGAATTTTTTTCTTTGTAAGGTGGATGGAAAGGGTGCAAAATGGAGCCTTGTGGTGTGTCCCACACAGGGATAGATAACCAGCCTGATTAGACAAGCCTGACAATATTTCTCCTTATGAAAAATCAGTATTAACTTTGTTCAGTGCTGCCTCGTGGAGGAGAGGGAACAGGGCTGAGAAAAAGGGCAGGGAAATGAAGCATGCAAGCATGGATCCTGTCCTGGATGCATTCACACTCAGAACTGTGGCAAGGCACAGGGATTCCAACTGGACGGATTTGTATCTGTGTTCCAAAGCAGCATAACAGGGAAGCCTCTCATCAGTGACACAGATTAGAGACTGAAAAAAATCCCTGCTGCACCCGTGCCTGTATGCACAAGATTAATGCAGAGGAAAAGCTCCCTGTCCAAGCCCACCACCCCCACATCTGCTGGCCACCCTCCCCTGCTCGGGCTCCGTGGCTCCACACGTGGTGTGAGGATGGAGATGATTAATCAGGGACTGCAGGAGATGCTGAACGTTTGTGGCCCTGCAGAGCCTGGGTTGCTGCTGTCTTCTGCAGTGAGGATTTGGGGGAAGGCTCTCCGATGCCAGTTAGGGATAGAAGATAAAGAACTCCACCAAACTGGGTAAAAAAAAAAAAAAAAAGGTGTTTCTGTGAAACTTGTAGGATGTGAAAAATCAGTGGCTTTGCAGAGCTCTGCTCTCAGTATTATTCTTTGTGATTAGGCTAATGAGCCCTGACTCTTACAGGTACAGTGTGCTGTGATACCCACAGGGGTTGGGATCTTCATCACACAATTAGGTCTCTCCCTCTGTGCAGGCATTTTATAATAAATAATCAGTAGTCTTAATATGGTTTTGAAGCTGGTCAGTGCAGTCATTACCCTGCACAGCTCCCAAGTTCAGCTAAAATTCACTTACTCAGATTGTTCGTTAAGTCCTGCCTGATAATGAATATAAATGTTTTATTAAAGTAAATATTTATATTTCTTAAATGCTGTTAGATTATATTTATTTTTCGAGTGGAAAAAGGATAGCCATGCCTTGATGAATGACAATAACCTCTATTTGGGTTTTTGACTCACATCTGGCTAGGTTTGATATTTGCCATGATGAGGAAAACCTGGTGCCCTGTGGTGTCTCCCTTAGCAGGGCTGTTGCCCCTTTCCCCACAGATATGTGCAAAAAACAGACCCACAGAGGAGCATGGCTCTGTCTGATGTGGCAAACCCAAAATGTGAATCCCCCAGATTTTTTTCTGAGGCTTTTAGAGGATTTCCATGTGGTTTAGCAGCAGTTTTAGTGTGGCCTCGTGCTGTGCTGGGCCCAGCTGGGATCCAGGGATGTACAGGGGAGGGTGGTGTCCCCACCACCCACCCTGCCAAGCAGGAGGCACCTGGCCAGGTCTCAGCCCTGCAATATTTCTCATGATTTCTTACTCCCTGTTAAATTCGTAGAAAACATTTCAGACCTCATCTGTCAGAAGCATCACCTCTGCTCAAATAAGTGTTTTAATTTTATTTAATCACTTCTAGCTGCACAACTCTGATGATTGAGCGTGGCCTCTTTGTGGCAGAGTGCTTGGGAGAAGGGACAAAAATCAAACTAAATGATGGTGTTGGCCAAACCCTCGGCCTGCCATGAAACTGGTTCCTGACTCCCCAAACTGATTTGCCAAGGATAAATTCCCTTTCAGTTAAAAAGCCAGGCTGAACAGATGTCTTGCCTGGTGCCCTGTAAATAAACATCCTGGAGCTCTGGAGCTCACAACGAGCTGCAGGCTCCAAAAGCTGTTTCTGGATGTGACAAATGCAGGGTGCTCCCTCCCTGAGTTGTAGCTGGCATCACACAATCAGATTTGGGATATGGGGAACTTGGGCCCACTCTGGATAAGAGGGGTCATTGTTCCCTTGTTAGACATAATGTGCAGCATTCAAACCCTGGAACTTTGGGCATTTCCAGCTGGTGGCTCAGTGAAGTACTTTGGCTCCTGGTTTGTCAGAAGAGAGGATTAATTTAGGAACCTATCATACACCACTAATTAAAAACAGAGGCTGGAGGCAGCTGGGACACCTGTGGCTCATCCCTGGCAGTGTCCAAGGCCAGGTTGGATGGGACAGTGGGAGGTGTCCCTGCCATGGCACTGGATGGGCTTTAAGGTCCCTTCCAAACCAAACCATTCCAGGGCTCCTTAAATCTCTCATTTCCCTTCTAGCTCCTTTCCTGGAGAGGACCTTTATTGTCTCTCTGTGGAGCCTGACTGGGTGAGGGGGGAAAATAAAAAGGAATGGTAAGGAGGAGGGGTGTTGGATGCCATCAAAGCTGTGATTTGCTGTGGTGCTGTGCAGTGTGGATGAGTTTGTGCAGGAAGGGGACGAGGTGCAGCCATCCCCAGGGAGCCCCCAGGAGCTCCTGCTGCTTTTCCTGCTGCTTTTCCTCTGCTCCAACGTTATTTTCCCTTGTTTCCAACACCTCCCCATTTGGCAGTGAGGGCTCTCTAGGGAATAACGCGGTTGCAGTTGGGAGATGCTGAGTGCACATTTCACAGCCTCCTGCCAACACATCCCAAATATCCTGCCAGGCTTGGATGAGTGGTGCTTGCCTGAAGCTCAGTCTGGTTAAAGCAGAGTTTTTATGGTGCTTTGAGAAGCAAAGCGCAGCAGCAGAGGTGGTGGCTGCTCTCCTTGCTGTGGACAGCATCCTTTCCCTGCTTCTGGGGCTCAGGTGGGCCAGAGGATGGGAACAGATTCCAGCATTTCCTTCTGCCTGTACCTTGTGTTTAAAAAGAAAAAAAAAAAGTGCTTAAAAGTACTTGGCAGTCGTGGTGCCAACAAAACTTGACAAGCTGATTTGCTGATTTGGGTGGTGCTGCATAGCCAGGATTCTCAGATCCTTCTTTCCCCCTTCCCCGTGTGTCACAAATTGCTCTAATGTCACGTAAGGGATTGGGAAGGAAACTTGGGCTCCATTCATACCAGCATTGTTGCTAGGAAACCTCTCCCTTTGACAATGGAGGTTGAGCATGCCTGTGTTTGCCTTTGGCTCTCCGAAGGACAAAAATCACCATGTGGCACTGGCGGGGAGGATGGGAAAAAAAAAAAAAAAACAAACAAACAAAAAAAACCAAACCCAAACACAACACAAAAAAATCCCCCTGAAAATTACTTTAAAATTTTACACTGTGCCAAATGATGCTCTGGATTGCAGATGCCAATGCTTCTGGTTTTGTAGGGACACAGATGAGGCACAGCTCGACCCTTCCATGCTTCATGTGCTGGAAAGTCAGGCTGGATTCTTGGAGTGCCTTCTGCTACCTGAGCTGGCTGGGGCTGCTGTGCCATATGGGAGAGGGAGCCGAGTGCCTGCCCGTGGGGAGCACGCGTTCCCTGGCTCCCAGGAAAGCTGCTTGATTTGCAGAGCTCTGCTTGGTGGGGAAGAGAGGCTTCCTGATGCTCTGTGCCTCTCTTTTCCCTTTGAATTTCAAGATATTCATTTGTAAAGTCTCTTAAGTACCCATTGTGTGTATATACGTGTGTGTTAGATTTGCATTGTGGGTGCTTTTAATAGGCTTGAAGAAAGTAGAAAATATATGGAAACTGTTTTGCTCTCTTCCAAAGAACTGAGAGGACTGAAGTCTTAATTATCTAAAATCAGCCTTCGTAATTTTTTTTACACAAATTGGCATCTTTTTTTCTTTTTTTTTTTCTGTCCTGGCTGAAAATCCTGCAGAGTGGAATTTTTTTTTTTGCCCGCAGTAGTTGCTGCCAAACACTTTGGATGAAGTGTTGCACATCAGTGTTGACCCCTGGTCAAGGCAGAAGGGGAAAATCTGGTCTTGTGGCCAGGAGATTACAATTATAGTGTTTAATGTTGCAATTTTGGCTGCAGAAGAGACAAATCTGTGCCTCGAGATGGGATACTGGGTGCAGAAAACATGGGCTCTGCCCATGCAGTGCACTGTGGGAGCAAAAAGCTGATAAATTGATCATTATCTTAAAGGGGTGAGGAGTGAAGTAAGTGAAAATAAGGACAAGAAATTTACCAGTTCTAGTAAAAAATCCTAATTCTTGATTCACAGCTTGCAGTAGTGAAACCTCCCATTGAATCAAAGGTTCTGTGGGTTTTTTTGAAGGATTTCTGTTTTTTCCGCATTTTTTCCATTTTTCACACTGCCGTTTGCAGTGAGGGATAAAAGGCAGGGGCTGCTCTGCCCTCATTGTCTGGGGGCACCGGGGTTCCTGCTGCTGCTCGGGTGCCAAGAGCTGCCCCAGGACACATTTTGGGGATGGAACAGCCCGGCTCATCCCAGCCCTGAGAGGCAGCTCAGCATCCCCTGCCCGAGCTGTGCCGCCCTCCCCAGCTCTGCTCCGGGCACAAACCCTCTGTCCCTGGCCCCGAGCCCATCCCCTGCCCTGTAGGCACCTCATTACCCATCACACCACCCCCTCCCATCCTCTGAACTCTCCTCTTGCCTTCTCACACCCCCAATAGCACGGCTATTTATCCCCTGCTAAATTATTTTTATCAAAGCAGCAGCTGGGTCCCTTTGTGCGAGCTCTTGTGTGTCTGCGTGAACCATCAGAGCTAAAAGTTGGATCCCTGTCTCTGTTTTGGGGAGGAATTAAGGCTCAAGCACGTGGATGGAGTTTTTTTGTATCATTTTGCAGTCCAGAGGGCTCAGATTTGCAGTGTCTCAGTGTTTTAGACCAGTGGCACCAGTGGCTTCCTGATGGACCAACACACTTTTCTGAGTTTGCTGCAAAGGCTTCAGTGTATGAGGCTCAGAGCCATCCAGGACTTCCTTATTCCTCATAAATTATTATTTATTATTATTATTTATTATTATTATTATTATTATTATTATTATTATCATCATTATTATTATTACTATCGCTATTATTTTTTTTTTTTTTTTTTTTTTTACAATGTAGGTTTCTTTTTCCTGCTGTGGGCTTCTAAAAGTCCAGTACAGAGGAGTTATTTAGTTATTTAGTTATTTTCTTTAAAGCTTTTGTCTCTCCTGGTTCCACAGTTAAGGATTGCCCACCCCTCCAGCCCTGTCCTTGTCCACCCTTGCTCAGGGTGATTTTGAGGGGCCTCTGAACAAAGAGTTTCCTAAATTATCATAATTGCCTCCACTTTGGTGCTAAATACCTCTTTTGGTGTTGTAGTCTGTGAGTTCACAGGTTATTCCCCTGCCCTTCCCACCTCTGCTTTCTGCCCGGTGAGCAGCTACAGGTGGGCACCACAAAAGCAGAGGAAAATGGGATTTTTGTGGACAGTTGTGACAGTTCAACATCCACAATGTTCTTGTCTTGGATAAACTGGTGAATTTGCTGATTTTTCAGGCAATTATTAGAGTTTTAGGAGGTGTTTTATCAGCCTTCTTGTGAAGATCAGGAAATACTCACGACAATCCTGGGGAGGGATAAAGTTTGGTTGCTGGCATCAAGGGTTTCTATACATAAAAATACATAAAAAATGTATAAAATCTCATTGTGTCTAAATCTGGCACTCTGTACATTAGACAGGGAGCATTATGGTGATGCATTTTGAGGAGCAGGATCCTGACCTACATTTCCCCACTGGAACTTGCCCACAGGCATTCCCACTTTTTTACCCTACCTTTAGGTTCAATATATTCCTTTTCTTGGCCTCTGCTTTCAAGGTTTATGTAGACTTGAGTTTTATTTAATTAATATTTTAAGCCTGAGCCTGTGCCTTGATGAGGAAAAGCTCCTTTCCAAAAGCTGCAAATGGGCTACTTTTATTTGAAATTGCATCTGAACAAAGGGCTCAGCACAGATTTATCTCTTGTGTTTCCAAAGCTTTCTCTCGCTCTCCATCAACTTTGGAATAAAGGGTCCATCCATTAAATTTCATCCATCAAACTCTGCCTGCCTATGGCAGCAGCTCTGTTGCTCTGCCTGCCCTTTCAGAGCATTTCCTCCTGAAACCAGGGAGATATTTACTTATGTTTTAGCAACTCTTTGAAAATGGCCATTATCAGGATATATCATTATGGGTGAAGTATCCCGAGTTTAATCTGCCCGTTGAAATTTACTTCGTGTAACAACACAGTGTGTGCCCTGTAAATAACACACTGCATCTCAGGAAATGAAAGATGTTTTGAATAAATAAATAATGGCTTGCTGACTACTGAGGCTCTTGGCTTTGGTAATGTACTGTGGAAGAGAAAGTAAATAGAAATCTCCTTCTGGGCATTTCCAAACATCAAAATGCCCTCTGCGTTTTGTTGTGGTTAAACTCACAACCCCAGCAGAAGCCTGGAGCCCCCTGTTTGGGTGGCCTTGCAAATGAACATCACTGATTTTGCTGTAATCAGAGTTTCTGCCAGGGAGCAGAAGGTGTTGTTGGACGTAGGGGATTTTTTTAATGAAAAGCTCTGGCAATGCAAGGGATGTGCATAAAACCTGGTGGTGTCTGGTTTAATGATGACTGCGAGCATCTGAGGGGTGTGTGGTTCTGGGGGCTGAGGGAGAGCTTTGGCAGAGGTTTTCTGCTGGAATTTTAGGTGCTGTGATGTGCAGTGACCCCCTCGTGTTGTGTCGAGCCTTGGGACAAGGGTGACCCTGCCCAGGGTCTAATCCAACCCGTGCTGCCTGAGGGAACAGGGAAATCCTCAGGAGCAGGCAGGTGGTAGATGGAGATCACCGGCCATCCTTGTAAAACCATCTCAGAGGTCATCATTAACCTGGGTTTTAGCCGAAGAGTTGGATGTGTGGAAGGATTCCTGGTGGGTTTGGGATGGTATTTAGTTCAGCTTGATGTGGCCAGCTCGGGTGGAGATCAGCATCACCCATGAACAAGTACAACACCTCCCACCGAGACCCAACAGAGACACGGCCAGTTTGCAAATCCCGGCGCTGAATAATTTTCACCAACTCTGGCTTAGGTAAAAGACAGAAATCTATCAAATGTTGTACAGATTAACTTATCACCCAGTTAAATCGGCTGTCAGTCTGGGCTGCCTGTGCTTGGCAGGGTGAATTCAAATGCATGCAAATTTCCCTGGTGGCTGACGAGCGACGATGGTGGAGCTGTCAACTGATGACATGTGAAAATACATTAACATTGTTTAAAATATATTTGAAAGGGATAGCTCATATTTTGATAACATTTTCACAGGCAAATGATTTGTATGAGATCTGAAACGCTGACCACATAATTTATACTGGGGAGGATTTTTTTTAAAATTTTTTTTTTCCTAATGGCAACTCTTCAGATACGTTTTGTGCTTAGAGGAAGCCCCCAAACAATTAACAATTACCACACAAACTGCTTCGAGTCCCATGTGCCACCATTGTACGGAGTCACTGTTCCGATAGCCTCACTTGTCACTTCCACTTGATCTTTCCAAAAGTGATTAGAAACTTCAAAAGAACCAATTACACAGGCCATTGTGTTAGAGACCTGACACTGTTTTTTCCCAAAGCCTCATGCTCCTCCCTGCGTTTGGACTCGCAGCCTTTAATTTCTCCTATTTGCAAGATGGATTTCTCCACTTAATGGGAACGTCAGGAAGCAGAAATACTAAAAGCTCCACAGCTTTTCACTCCCTGACTTCCTAACCACCCCTTCCATTGGGACCCTGAGGAGCCACGTGGCTCGTGGTGGTCACTCCCTGTGTCCCCAGTTCCACCAGTGACCGTTTGGGTAAGTGGCCTTGAAAGGCAGAAGAAAGATGCAGCTCGCTGCAGGAAAAGGTCACAGGATGTGAACAAGTGTTGACTGAGCTGTGTGATAAGAAAAACATCTGAAGCCTGTGATTCAAGATCCAGCCTTTAGTCTCGAATCTTCAGGGGTGAAAGGGGAGAACTTAGCACAGTCTAAAAACAGCAGATCTCACAGTTCAGCAGTCAAGCATGGCGTCTGATACATGAAAAAAATTACTTATGCTGTCAGCTTCCATTATTTACATGATCTTTCTATGGTTGAGTCGTGGCAGTGGATGTGCAATTCAGCTAGAAAAATTGTGTATTTACACAGATGGGTGCTGGCATGTGACCAGGGCTGGAGCAAAACGTGTGGTTAGAGGTAGGAATCAAATACAGAGAGTGGTGAATTGGTTTTTGAGGAGTTTGGCTACAAGGTGTAAATGTTTACAGGTATGAAGGGCTCTCTGGGAGATGGTGATTCTTAGGAAAAGGAAGGTGGTGTGAACAGGTTTGGGGGGTTTGCTCTCCTCGGCTTCCTGGGGTGTCTGCACTCTGTTTGACAGGGACTTCTCTGCCTCTGGTTTTATTTGGAAATTCCTGGCAGGGGCAAACATGATGTCAGTACAGTCAGAAAGATCTGTCAATAAGAATAAAAAAATAAAGTAATAATAATAATTGATAATAATAGTGATGGAAGGTGACTGTAAAGGTGTAGTTGTAGTGCCTGGGATGGGGGAGAAGAGACCTGGTGGTGCTCCTTCACAGAAGCATCATCTGATGAGGGAGAGACAGAGGTCAGGACAGAGGTGCTTTTTTCCTCATTCATGCCCTTCTTTCTGTGGATTGTACATGGGAACAAATGTTTCCACCACAGCCTGGATTAATTCATAGTCTTATGATTAAATCAGTGGGAATTTATCAGAAAACTTATTTTCTTTTGTGCCTTACAGTGGTGTGTTTGTGCACTCTGGCCATAACTGCTTCCCTAGAATCCTTACAGAGGAGAAACTTAGGCATGAGATGTAATCCACAACCTTTCCAGTGGCTGTAGGACACTGCCATAAATCCTCCCTCTCTCCATTTCTGGGATTTGCTTTTTGAAGCCCATCTCTGCGTGTAAAACTGTAAAACACTGTGGGCTGTAAAACACTTCAGCCATGTGCTGACTCGGTTCCTGCTGGGAAGTTTGCAGAGAGGGAATCCTCAGCGCTGGCAACCTGAACCTAGAGAGAGTGCAGGTGATGGGAAAACTTTCCAGGTTTCAAACTGGACAGGAGATTCTGTAACAAAGTCTTCACAAAGATTGGAATTTAACCGAGGATTATCTGGATACAAAGAGCTGAGGAGAGGTTTTAGTCATGGGTGCGAGGTGACATTTTTACTGAACTTTCAATTTAAGTAGAAATCTCTGACCTGCTTTCGATCTCCAAAGTTCAAACACTGGCCAAGCGTCAGGAGCTCAGACCTCAGTGCTGCAGGGCACAGGTAATGATGGAAAGAGGGATGAGAGGAGGGAAAGCAGGAGAGAGGGGACTGGGCCAGGCCAGCAGAGAGACTGCCAAGAAGGGCAACGGGTCCTCTGCTGACATCAGTGGCCAGTGGTTCACTTGGAACAACATGTATTTCACATTAAAACAGTATAAAATATTTGTAGGTGTGTTTGTGTCTTCCTCGAGGGTGTGACTCTCCCTCCCTTAAGGAGGAGAAGTGTCCTCGTGGATTGCCAGGTATTTAACTCGTGGAAAATTGGTACATAAAATCCATTTAACTTGTTAGTGAATCAATTGCATCTCCCTTGGTGGTGGTGTGATGTGCAAAGCCTTTCCCTCCAAATTGTTGTCTCTGCAGTTCTGCAGCCTCGTAGCCTGGTTCAGTTGGATAAAGTGGGTGGAGAAAAGAGACTTTTGCCCACATGGAGACTTTTTTCTTGTGAGAAAGAAGCACTAAAGAAAAGCACGTAGTTGTTGCGCTCTTAAGGAAGGCAGCGAGCTCGGTTTTTCCCCGAGGGAATTCAATCAGTAAATGTTCTTGTATTGAGGGAAAGCCCCCATTTGCCGGTCCATTGTCACTTTTAACAACCCGGAGGATTCCGATGGCAGATGCACTTCCCCGGAAGAGTTAAACAGCAGCACAAGCCCGAGAAAGTGACGGAGGGGAACTGAACGCCTCGACTTTGAGCAGGGCAGCGCTGTCAGCACATCCTTGCCGCTCGGGCCAGCCTTGCCAGGAGCTGTACATAAATAAGTGAGGCAGGAGAGTGGCGGGGAGGGTGGAACACAGAGCTGGCTCCGCACTCTCCTGCTGATTGCTTTTCCCGGTACAAGGCCAGTTCCACCCCTGGCTGGGTAAATCCCCCTGTTTTGTGCAGCGCTGGTTGAAGGGTCATCGCTCCACTTCGCTTTTTATTTATTTTTTTTTATTTTTTTCGCGTGCGCTCGCAGGCGCGTCCGGCCCCGGGCGCGCCCTGTGCGGGATGCGCCGCTCCCGGCAGGAGCCGGGGATCGCTGCTGCCCTCAGGAATGGCCTCTCCCTCCGGGGAAAACTGCCTTCGTGGACCAAACCTGTCTCCAGAGCTCTCCCCGTGCTCCTGGTTTTATTTTCCTCCGTGCCCATCCCTTCTCGGGAAGGTGCGGGTGCAGAGGAGGCGGCGTTGCTCTGCCGCGGGGCTCAGTGTGAAGAGGATGGTGTAGAAATCAACGTTTTTGAGCCCATTCTGTCCCGAACACTGCTTCTGGTGAGGACAGGATGGTTCAGGTTCACCATGAGCCTCATGGAATTGTTAGAGCTGGAAGGGATCTGCAGATCCAAGCCCCTGCCCGGACAAGGTGCCCCAGAGCAGGTGACCCGGGAATTCCCAGGTGGGTCGGGAATGGCTCCAGAGAGGGAGATGCCACAGCTCTGACCTTGCTGTGAAATTCGCATCCTTGACTCAAACTTTTTTCAGCACCAGAACCCATCAAGCCCGCTGTGTGAGGCTTTCTCAGTGAACTCTCACAACTCTGAGGAAAAGTTGTGGCTTTTGCTGATCAGCCTCTGGCTCAGCAGAGCCCAGATCCTGCCTGAGGTACTTCACCAAACCCCTCAATTTCAAAGGATTCTTTGGCCAGGTACGGAAGTTTTGTTATAATTGAGGTTTTTCCCCCTTTCTCCCCTCCTTTTTTCGCCTTCAAAATGATTATAGATAATAAAGTAGGATGCAAAAGTCCTCATTAAAAATGCATTTTACAAAATTGAAACTGAAGTGTCAGGTTTTTCGAGCAGTCTGTCAAATACTTGACAATTAAAATAGCTGTTTTTAAAAATTTAATGAGACACAATAAGGACTAAATGCATAAGAAGCTTGCTCCTTCTTAGGATAAGGAAGAAACATAACAAGTCCATTATATTTCCTTACAAAAATGTCCCATTTGTAAAATATGCTATGATCTATTTTTAATTAAATTAGTATATGCAATTTATTACCTGAGCTATATTTATTAATATTTAATATTTAATTTCAAATTAATTATCCAAGTGAAAGAGGGCTCAGCTGGGCTGGAGACACTCACAGAACAGCCAGTGTCATGCTGCAGCCAGAGGTAAACCTGGAATGTGCAGCTGTCCTGAGCTTTGGGGGAATGATGGAAAAAAAATATACATCAGAAGCTGTGGGTGCAGTCACCTTCCTCTGTGGAAATGGGGAAACCCTGAGGAGATGAATGCCTGGTGTTCATATATTCATAATTTTGGGAAGTATTTTCACTGAATTAACCAGAGAATGGATCAGGTGGGAAGGGACCAATGTCCTGACATCCCAGAGCACGTTACTCAGGATTCTGTCCAGGTGGTTTTTGAATATTTGTAGAAAAGGAGATATTGCTGGTATTTCATCTCAGCTCTGGTTTCTGTGACTCTAGGAGCATCTCGTGCATCAAGACCTGACCTCCCTAAGCTGCACCTTCCACCTCTTTCCTGGGTGGTTTGCTCTGTTTCTATGCTTTGGGAAATTTTGCTTGACGTTTCCACAAGATGGGGTTTCCTCTTCTCTCCTGTGCTTTGATGAGCAGAGAAGGTCCCACTCAGAAATTTCAGGTGTGATTCCTTGGGTCAGCACCCAGCCTGTCACCCTGAGCCACTTGAGGCAAACCCAGGCAGACAGAAATCATGGAATGGTTTAGGAGGGAAAGGACCTTAAAGGTCATCCATTCCCACCCCATTCATGGCAGGGACCCCTCCCACTGTCCCAGGGACTCCCAGCCCCATCCAGCCTGGCCTTGGGCACTGCCAGGGATCCAGGGACACCCACAGCTGCTCTGGGCACTCTGTGCCAAGGCCTCACCTGACTCACAGTGAAGGATTTTTCCCTACTATCCCATCTAAACCCACTCTTAGTCTGAAGCCATTCCCACTTGTTCCAACATAAGCTGCTCTTGTAAAAAATGCCTGCACTGGGCCACATTTTCAGGGTTTTCTCCACTACTGTGACAGGTAGCAGTTGTTTTATTATTTGTGATAATACCCAAAGTTAGGGCATCCTCTCCTGAAGGCATGGTTGGCTCTCTCCTCTTTTCTTGCCCCTATTCTCTGTTTCTTCCCTTGGGAAATCTTCCAGCACAACGGGCTTCTGGTCTGGGGCACTTCAGGGCAAATCTCTTGAAGCACCTCTTTTTTTTTTTTCCTTTTGGGTTGCCACTTTTTGGTTTCAGCACTTTGTGAACATGACTAAATAGATATCTTGCTCTCAGCCATATATAATCCGACAGGACCTGCACCAACGGGGAGCTGTGCAAGTACAATGGAATACTTTCTAATTTACCCGGATAATTTGCAGAGACTGCCAGTCCTCTGTTGGTTTAAGCCAAACTTCAGTGTGGGTTGTTGTTTTGTTCTTTTTTCCTCAGGAATATAATTTTATATTAATTACACTGGGATTATCTGAAGGCGTGTGTAAATTCCACATGATTTGTTGAAAAAGGCACCTTCCTGGGAAGGAAAAAGAGCAATCCACTGTGACAGAGCTCAGCCAGTTGCAGTATTTTAATCAGCATGGGTGTGCAAAACCAAAATAAAAACCCTAGGAATGGTGATTTTCTACACACAATCTGTTTAGTTTGGGAAAACAAATGAAAGAGAGAAATAATTCAATGCTCAATTGAATAATTGAACAGCCTTCCTTCCCAGGATGCACAAGGTGGTTATACAAAAAACATTTGTTAAACAAAAGTGACCATTAATAATCCAAAGTTGTTCCCTTTTTTGGCTGATTTTCATGCAGCCCCATCCCCACCATAAAAGAGCTGTAAGAGGAAGCTTGTCTTTATTTATTAATTCAGACTGACTTCAGAAAGGCTCCCCAAACCAGCAGTGATGGCTTCTGACAGGCTCCTAATCTGTGCCCGCTGCTGCAGGAGCGGCGCTGCAGCAGCTCCTCATTAGTCCTGGCACTGAGAGCCACAGCCCCGGGGCTCCGTGCCCCCCAGCCAGGCAGGCACAGGCACAGCTGGCTCCTCAGCCCGGGCCCCTGGGTGGGCACACAGTGCTGGGAAGCCTGGAAAGGCTGAGCTGGAGCAGAGGCTAGGCAGAGTTGAATGACAAAATGGATTTTTATTGACGGACCTTTAAAGGATTCACCTTGGGCAGTGCAAGAGCTGCACCCTGGCTGAATCCATGATGGATCCCAGCCGTGAGTTTTTACACTTTTGTGAGTTTTGGTTCATCTATATGTTGGGGTTAATTGTCTACTTACAGCTTCAGGAAGTTTCAACCCCCTGGCTTGTCCCCTTCTCTTTGCTGTTTTGTGCTTTTTGGGTAAGGTTGTCCTTGATTCTGTAGCTGTAGATGGCTTTGTCCAACTACCCTGGGAAGAGAACTTCCTAGCACCTAATATGAAGTTTCAGAGTTGCATATCAAGCAGCAGAGAATCTGAAAAACATGAAAGCTAAACCCCGAGGCATCCTTGCCAGTGCTGTGGCTGTCCCGTGTCACCCATGATGACCTCGGGGTGTTCCAGGAGCTGTGCAGAGCCAGGGATGGACACTGTGCTCCCCTGCCCAGAGAGGGTGTGCAGAGCAGCTGGCTGTCCCCTCCCGGGGCTGGAGCTCTGTCCCTGCACAGTGCTACTAGAGTGGGATAGAATGCTGGAATGGTTTGGGTTGGAAGGAACCTTCAAGGCTGTCCTGTTCCACCTCCTGCCATGGGTAAGGACACCTAACACTGTCCTAGGCTGCTCCTGTCCAGCCTGGCC